>NW_019290559.1:86084-133737 GCF_000500325.1 Leptinotarsa decemlineata | reverse complement strand
GAAATATTTGATAGTGATGAAAATTACGATATCTACTTTATGGGAATGTGATCACCTTGACTTTGTTCTATTAGCTTCAGACGATGGCCATGATACTGACAAGGACGACGGAAAATGTGATGAGGAAGAATTTGAAATGAATAAGTTAGGAAAAAATATTTTGAAACAACCGGTTGAACATTATGCTGTCAAGAATGGAAATAAGGAGAGAATTGAAAAAAAATAGGCTCTCAAAGTTCGACATTCACTTGTGATTACGCAAAAGAATAAAAAAGATGGTATAGGCCATATACCTAGCAGCAAAAATGATCGTGAGGAATCAGTAAAAAACAGGACAGAAGGTGGCAAACAAAACTACTTAACCCGATTTCAAAAAAACCGACAATTTCCAAAAGTCCTTTGCCAAACATCACAGATAGAATAAAGAACAACGAATTAGCACCCACAGAGTTATTCCAACTTTTTTTTCAGAAGAGTTCGTTCAATTCATTTGCGATGAAACTCGTATAAAATATGCTGCTTTCATACCTTTTTCGTTTCAACTGGGGAAATGTACGTATATTTTGGAATTTAGTGCGTGGGCTTACACTCACCCTCCCTACTCTACAGATACAGATACAGAAATGGAAATCCATTTCATGTCTCTCTTTCGGTTCATGATGCAGTCTTGTCAAGTTCTCCCTTTGCATGACTGGCTGATCTGATTTGATGCATACATCTTTGAACCGATCAATAGCTTATATCTTCTTATTGTTTCTAATGTGTCGTAAGTGGTTCTAACTATCAGGCATAATTATTTTTAAGGGTCGAGTTTTTACAGTAGAAGGTAATGGATGGATTTTTGACCCAGTAATTTCGTAATTTGGAACAATACTTTTGACAACGTCCCTCACTATTGCTTCTTGGATGTTATTATCTTCAGGAACAAACATAATTATATTATTTTCTCGTTGTTTTCTGTTATTTCAGATATTATTTGTATTGGATTTTGGAACTCATCCTCAGGATATAATTATGTCCAAATTTTACTACTATGTTGGTGTTTCTATATACTAGTGGCCTAACTACAACATGTTTGTAGTACCTAACTATTACCAGTTAGTATTACCTAACTCTACCTGTTATTGTTCCTTTGATAGGACCTTTGTCGCTATTCATAGAACTCATTCCACACTTTTTCGATTTCCAAGCTTTTCAAGGCATCCAGAAAACTGTTGTCATGTTCCAGTTCCAACAATTTCAAACATTTCTCACTTATTCTGTGGTCTTTCTCTATGGCATGTTGAGCGACATTCGATTTCTCCGGTCTATGAAACCGAATATGCGAAACATGTTCCTTGTATGGACTGGAGGTCCATATTTGAAGAAAATAAGTTGATGATGAAATATAATGAACGAAACGTTGCATTGCAAATTGGTTCACATCAGAATATAAAAATATGGAACAGTATTGAGAGTTTTGTTGCTTCACAATGGATGCGGAGAGCCAAAAAACGCAATTAGACAATTTTATTTTTTGGTGAATAATTCAAAAACAACCACTGATATTCTCGATCTGAACAGTTGCCCAAAATAGGACCCTTCTATCCAGTTTAATCGATCTTGTACGTCTTACCATTTCCGAGATAGCAATAGTGGGATAAGCTGAAAACCCGTACTGTATATAAAGAGAGAGAGAGGAAGATATTCTCTGCTGACTAGTTTACAACTGGGCTTCAAAACAGTTCTCGATAGCAGTGAAAGCGCAAGTATGGATAGGTTAGGTCCAAAATGATTGGGTCTATTCGACCCTCCACCACAACTCGCAAGGGTTTATAGTGGCTCACACCTATTATCACTCGGCCAAACAAACCCAGCTTCCTAACGAAGCCGATTAGTTTGTATGGTGCGGGGGCCGGCACAAAGTATATGCTCTGTTAATGAGGTAGTCGGATAGTCAAGTTGCAAGATTCCCACCTTGATACCAACGATAACCTTCTCATATGAGGGTTTTTGCACGTCGGCTACACCTAACGATGCCTTAGATTCAGCCGTGCATGGCTTTTTCGCCTCTGGTTTTGGTGAATCATCAGTTGAGCGCAAACGTTTGCTTACCTGCTCATGGGGAGTTAGTTCCCCCTCCTGAGACAGATTCTGCGTACGCTGCATCTATCGCTCCTGAACTAAATTTACAGGGAGGTCAGTTGGAGTCGTAAACTCGACATCCATCTCCTCTGTAGACTCGCTCCTGATCTAAGTTTACAGGGAGGTCAGTTGGAGTCGTAAGCTAGACATCCATCTCCTCTATAGACTCAGCATCAGCAAGAATTTTTAAGTTTACTCTGTCCATGAAAGTCCCAGGAATAACAAGGGAAAGAAGGTCAATCACGGCAGAGCCCCGCATTACCGTGACAAGGCGATGCTACGACGAGAGGGCGCCCGGTATTTTGGAGATTCCGTAGAGACAGCTGATAGGCTCAATGACATTCATCCTCTCGGCACATATCAACACATCTTAGGATTAAGCCATCGTTGGGATGCCATTCAGTTAGGGAATAGCAGAACGACAAGTGATTCTGTTTTTCCCGTATCCAGCGGGGCTACGTGGAAGCAGGCATCCGATGGCCGGTTTGCTCAACCCCCACATCCTAAGCCAATGCACTCGCCGAAAACAGCATGCACAGTGGTTCAGGCAGTGAAAGATGAACAAGGACAGCCAACCCGCCAAAGCGCAAGTAAACTCTTACCCCTAGTTTATAATAATACAAGGTAAGGTAAGGTAAGGTAATGCAGAGAGGTAAGGTAAGGTAAGGTANCATTTTTGAAACAAACGACCGCGAATAAGTGAAAAAAAATTCGAGATACCTGATTTGATAAAAAAAATTAACAATATGCAATAAAGTATTAACATACTCGTAAACTAATACATAGACAATCAGAAAAAGTGCTAATTAAGTGCTCACTAGATGAATAATAGTAAACCTAGATTCCATAATGCCTATGGGACATTATGGAAACCACTATGGCCACTATGACTGATGGACTTAGATCTTACAGTACGTTCCTCGATGAGTAAGGGTATGAGAATAAAGTGCTAATTAGGTGCTCATTAGATATTCATAGTAAATCTAGATTCCATAATTTAAATGGGGCTTATGGACCCGATAACCACCATTTAAAAAATGTTTGGAATATGTTTTTTCCGTTAACCAGCTATCGCACCCTCATGAACGATAACCCTCAGAAATCTAAACTTGTGCGAGCTAAGAACTAACGAGGTCTTACCTTTCAACGTGTGATTCCTAACTCATGTTGGACGATAGCAAGTGAAAATTGAGCGTTCAGCCTGGGGATTGAACCATCGACTCACATATCGGTCGATTGACTGAGTGAACAAAGCATCCACTTCGAACCGCTCGGGTACCGACTACATCCCAAATCAGGTATCTCGAATGTTTTTTTCGCGTATTCGCGGTCGTTTTCATCTTCATTTCTTGCAAGCACCTCGTCCTCGTTTACGAGAGACCTGATTCTTAGATCTGTTGTTTAGCGAAATTGGAAGCTTTTGTTTATTGATTAGAAAATTTCACGATCCTTATCGTTTAGCACCTAATTAGCACCCAATAGTGTTCGCTTAACATTCATTATTTTATTATTATTTTCATTGCATTGCTAGCATCGCATACTGCTAGCAACGCAACTTTGAGTATTGAGTTGCGGTGTGAGTTACAGAGCACCTAATTTTTGACTTCGGTACTTAAAAAGCACCTAAAAAGTACTTAATTTTGGCATTTTCTAAATGCAATTTCCGTACTTTGCGTTGCTGGCATAACAGAGCTAAAAATCAAAGAATGTGATATATTTCATTATGAAACTGCATTATAGTGTAACTACAATGAGTAGAAAACAATATCTTAAAGGGCAGGTTGAGTACCGAAACTGCAAAGCACATTAAATTTGATAAAATTATAACTTTCTCCTTTAATTCGTACACAGCTTTTTGAATACTTCTTATGGTTATTCGTACGGAATCTGCTATTTAGCAAAATTAAAGAAGTCGGAAACTACTGAGGTAGGTACAATGTTCATTACAGCTGGTATTCATGTAACTTTCAGTCAGTCGTATGAGATTCTCTGAGAAAAAAAAATCAACTTCAACGGTCCTTTGACTACATTGACTGAAAGGTCTTGGGCCAAACACATAGATGGCAATAGTCTTATTGTATTCACCGCTTTCTCAGTTGGTACTAACCTACAAAAGGAAGCTATTCATATTACATGATATTCTACTCATGAATTTGTGAGTTATTGTGCTAAGAATGCACTTCTTTTGTTATTTCCAAAACAGTGGATCAGAATCAAGTTAGTCTTTCAATTTTACACTGCTTATTGAAGTAGAAAAATACTGTTCAAGCGAAGCAATGGCTTATAAGGACTCCGCTCCATCACAAACAACAAATAAATGTTGGTTTGACGACTTCAAACGTGGTCGTAGAGACACCGATGATTCAGAACGCAGTGGACTTCTAAATGTGGCAGCAACACCAGAAAACATAAAAAACACAAAATCGTTTCGAATGATCGAAAAGTGACGTTGTGTGAGTTAGCTGACATTACAAATAAATCAAAAGAAAGTGCTGGTTTTAAATTGCATGAGCATTTGACTATGAGAAAGCTCTGTTCAAAGTGAGTGCCACGCGAGCTCACTGTTGACCAAAAACAAGAACGTCTTGATGATTCTGAGCAGTGTTCGGAATTTTTGCGTTGATATGTGACAAGGGATGAAACATGGCTCCATCATTTCACACCAGAATCGATACGATCCGTCATCTGATTGGGGAGCAACTGCTGAACAATCGACTGGAAAGGTTATGTCCTCTCTATTTTGGGATGTGCGTGGTGTAATATCCATCTACTATTTTGATAAGGGAAATAACATCAACAGTGAATATTATGTAGCGTTATTGGATCGTTTGAAGGCCGAAATTGCAAAGAAACGACCGCATATAGCGAAGAAAACAATTTTTTTCATCGAAACAACGCACGGTGTCACAAGACAATCAAAGCAATGTGAAAACTACATGGATTGAATTCCACACCCACTGTATTCGCCAGATTTGGCCCCCAGCGATAACTGGCTGCTCACCAGTGAGAAATTTTGCTCGAATGAAGGGGCAACAGATAAATCGTCCTACAAAAGTGATTAAAGCGGTGCTGGAATGATTGTGTGGCTCTTGATTGAGATTACGTTGATGAATGAAACCAATTTGGAACAAAAGAACGCGTTTTCTTTCTCTGTCTCGGAACTTTCTAGCCATGTGTTACGTTTGTGTAAATCTGTTTCAAATCTGTTTTTCCGTTAATCAGCAGTCGCCCCCATACGAACGATAACTTTCAGAAGTAGAGAAAATTGTGCCAGCTAAGGACTAACGAGGTCTTACCTTTTAACGTGTGATTCCTAACACGGTTGCAGAATCATCCCAGCTTCAGAAAAATATCTGGTCGAGGCGGGAATCAAAGCAATTCCACATGCTCAATGTATTGTTGTTATCTGTTTTCTTGAGGAAAGTACGAGTTCCACTACGATATGAAATCAAATCAAAAACCATCATTTAATTGCCTTCTTGAAAAAAACGATTTCCTCTCTGAGTGTCGGCAGTCTGGGATCTTGCATCACCCTGAAATATTCAACCTGTCTCCACCTCGTTGTTGTATAAGTTTCGTCACGATATCATAATATTTCGAATCATCTGAAGGAACAATTTGTTCAGGGCAGTCTCAACTTTCTACACTGTAGGTTAATGGACTGACACCTATCAGAAAACAACTACTTCCTGGCTAATACCACGAAGGGCCTTGGATTATATTCGACAGGTGTCAGTGCAGGATTCTTCACTGAATGTATTTCTGCATATGCTGTTGGCGATACAACTGCTACAATATNTCTAATAGTTTGCCTGCTATAGTATACATATTGTTGTAATGAGTAAGTGATCTAGAAAAAGACATACTTTTGCATTTAGACACATTCACATCCATATCATTGTCTATACACCATTCAGTAAAAGATGTAATGTCATTCTGAAAATGTTCGTAGTCAACTGTGGATACAATGGTTTTGAATATTTTCAAGTCATCAGCAAACAATAATACTTCAGAATGACTAGTTTTGGTTTTGATTTCGTTGACAAAGATATTGAATAGGAATGGCCCTAAATGGCTTTCTTGTGGAACTCCTGAGCTAACAGAGATTTGTTGAGATATGAATCCTTTAATTTTCACAATTTGTGTTCTGTTACATAGATAATTTGTGAGCCATTTTGATAAATTCCCAAAGAAACCGATTGCCTCCAATTTTGCACAGAGAATTCTGTGATTAACTGTGTTAAATGCTTTGGAAAAATCTGTGTAAATCACATTCACTTGCTGTTTTTTCCCCAAAGCATTTAAGATATACTGAGAGTAGAGCAACAAATTAGTATTGGTCGATTTGCCCTGGCAAAAACCATGTTGCTCATCGATTATAACCTGATCGATTATGACCTGAAGTAACGAAGATTACGCGCAAGTGTGGGAAACATCAAAGTATCACCTAACCCCAAATCAAATTTTAGTATTCCTTAACTCAAAGATACCAGCATTTTCAGAGGTCATGATTTCCGAAGAAAAAAAATTGAAAAGGTAACAGATTGGTATAGAGAAATATCATTGTCGAAAATATTTTAGTAGGGTAGAGAATGTCGGAATATGCTCTCCACTGAATTTTCAGTGATCTGGTGCCTGGCTACATCAGTAACGTCTAATGTTCCATCCACCGTGAATGACCCTATATTTGGAATCATTAAATTGATTTTTTTCAGGTTCTAGAGGAATAGGCCGATTTGACGAACAACGGTTAACATTGAGAATTCATCGAGGTCGGGGATCTTCAGGAAAAAGAACATATGGTTCTCCTCATAGTAATGGAAGTAATAGCACAACTACAACAGGAAGTGCTAGCGCCAGCCCAAGTCCTTCGACCAGAGGTCGTCACGAGAAAGTGAGGATAAGCGTGAGTCAGCCTTCCAACGAAAATCTCACTCCGAATATGTCACACCACCTCGCAGTAAGTAGAACATTATGTTGAGAATCCAGAACCATCCACCTAGTTTTCTCTAATCACTTGCGAATGAATTCTAATGAGTTGCATTGAAAGACTGAATCACATATTTTATCAAAAAAAAATTGTATACACAACAATCATTTCCCGGAATTGATAGAACAAAGTTAGATTTTCAAACTCAACGAGTAACACAAGGAAAAATGAGTTGCTGAAACTACCACCGCTTATCATAGTTGATCATAACAACTTTGTGAAACGCCTATCGTAAAAAGTGTTTCATTTTTGATGTACGAAAAAGTGTTTTATGACTATTGAAAAAAGTTGAGTAAGTAGGCAAAATGATACATAACTCAAACCTTCTAAACGTAAGTAGTTGATCAGATTCATTACTCATAATGTCAAGACCAATTACAAATTAGCAAATTAATAATTTTACAGTCGTTTTCCTATTATTTTCAATCCTAAATAAGCCTAAATAAAAAAAAAGTTGTATACACAACAATCATTTCCCGGAATTGATAGAACAAAGTTAGATTTTCAAACTCAACGAGTAACACAAGGAAAAATGAGTTACTGAAACTACCACCGCTTATCATAGCCGAAGCCTCTTCTGGGAATCATTTTATGATAATGTGAAAGTCGTTTTACTTTTATGGTCGTTATAAGACAATCTTATGTAAAACAAAACCAAAACAGAAACAATCAGATTATTTGATCATGTCAACTTTGTGAAACGCCTATCGTAAAAAGTGTTTCATTTTTGATGTGTGAAAAAGTGTTTTATGACTATTGAAAAAAGTTGAGTAAGTAGGCAAAATGATACATAACTCAAACTTTCTAAACGTAAGAAGTTGATCAAATTCATTACTCCTAATCTCAAGACCAATTACAAATTAGCAAATTCATAAATTTACATTCGTTTTCCTATTATTTTCAATCCTAAATAAGACTAAAAATTTCCCAAATTCAAATTATTTTGTGAAACGTCAAACTGTATTCATTTGAATTGATAGTTATTTTCAAAATAAGTAGATTCTGATGAAAAACAAGAATGAAACATTAAATCGTGAAGTGAAAAATGGGGTACACCACCAGAAATTTATAAAGTGGCAAAGAAATCAATATTTGTGAAAAGTTCATTACTTGATAACGAGACAAGAAATTGAAATCTGAATATGTCATTTTCAATTTTCAAATTGATTACTTCCTTCCTTTCTTTGGAAGATTCTCTCATCCATTTTTTTGTATCAGATGGAGTAGTAGAAAGCCAAAAACTTTCTTTCCCAAAAACATAGTTATATTATTTTCTCGTTGTTTTCTGTTATTTCAGATATTATTTGCATTGGATTTTGGAACGCCACTGACGAATCATTGACTTTGGCATTCAGTGAATTCATATTATAATTGAGGTTTTTCACAACTTTTTCGTGTTCTTTCTTCATATCATGAATGTTGGATTTCAACTCATCCGCTTTTTTCTCAAATGTGGCCAGTTGTTGTTTTACACTTTTTGTAATTTCATTCGATACATTATCAGTTATTTGTTTCAAGAATAATGGTTCCTTGAATAGTTGTTGCATAACTATTTCAGCACAGTTTCTCACTTCACTGTTCGCGCGTTGGTGGCATGATGAGGAACATTTTCGAATAGATTTTGGGTTGAAAACACTGTAAACAACGAAGATTGGAACCGTTTCACTTAGACACGTCCTTCTCTCATGAAACTTATACTAATTACAGTATTTGCTCAATATTTGCTATCAATCAAAAACAGGGAAGCTGACAAGTATTAATTACGATCCACGAAAATTAATAAATAATGTGAATTTTATATCAGAGAATAACCCAATCGATTAATTTATTTATGGAATCGATTTATTTGCCAGAAGAATCGATTTTAAATATGTATGTATCTCAATTTACATATCCTAGTTGTTTGTCAGTAGATGAATTCACTATAATTTGAAAACATTTATATTTTCATGCTTTCTGCCTTCTCTATGATATCAAATTATTATTAAAGTCAAATGCCTATACTGAAAGTAATAGAACTCTCAGTCGAAAATGTACCATCTTTCCTCCCGTGAATTTTTTTCCTGAAAGTCAGAAATTTGCCAAGCTGGGTACAGTTCCCGTTATATTATTCTCGATCTCAGATTGCACTGTAAAACAGTAAAGTGGTTTTATAGAAACTATTGTAAGTATTGTAAATTTCATTTTGATAATTATGTGATTTCGTTAGAATATAATTTGTTCATTATGTTGATGTTTTTGACGAACTAAGTGACAGAAAAAGCCTATCTTATTCAATTTCAAATGTGTGAAATTAGGGATTCACATTGGATTTGAATCACTGGGGACTGAATCCATTTAGAAAAACGTTCTCAGGAAGTTTATTTCACTTGAATGCAGTTTTCCAGATGAAAGAGGTTTTAAGGAGTTAAGTTCGGGGAGTATTGAGTTGAACCTCAAAATGATGAGCAGCCACAGTCCGATGCGTATTTCTGATATGTACCGCTATTGGTGGAATCAAATGTGTCAAGTCACTTGAACACTTCCCGTGAAACTATCTATAGAAGAGAGACAAATCTCCAACCTTTCTTCGATGCTCTAAGATATCAAGGTTGCACGTGACGTTCGCGTCTCTAATCAGGCAGATGTTTCTTTTCTGGATAGAATCCAGCAACTCCAGGGTACGTTTGGGGGCAGAGCTCCATTCATGAGAACAATACTTCAAAGAAGGTCTGGTCTGAGCTTTATAAAGCATCAAAAGTTGCTGAGGTGTGTACAGTTTTCTGGTCCAGAACAGTTTTCCAAGTTTTTGAGAAGCAGCCTTTGCAATTCCAGCGACATGATTGTGCCAAACCATATTGGTGTCCATTTTAACCCCCAACAAACTTATCGAAGCAGAAAGCGGAATTATCTGACCTGACATTATTATATCCAGTTCGAAGACATTTATCTGCCTGTGTTTTTGTGGCATTGGATTGAACCTGTTTACTTTCACCCCCATTCGAGATCACTTCTAGATCCTCATAAAATATACAACCTCCTGCTGGCGGTGAAGATGTGCCTCCGTAGCCGATGTCTTGGAGTCCAAATGGAGTGTGCTGTCGTCAGTAAAGCAATATATTGGATTCTTGGTTTTTTCCAATAAGTCGTTGATATACAGTAAAAAGTCGGTTGAAGTCAATATGGAACCCTGGGGAACACCAGCGTTGATGGTGAAAGTATTCGAGAGATATTCATCGACGGCCACTTGCAGGAAACGTTTTTTCAGGAGGCTGAGAGCTACATATAAAAATGATCCGACAACCCATAACATCGAAGTTTGTCCAGCTAACCATCAAGCGACACACCGTCAAAGGCCTTAGAAATATCAAGCGCAACAGCTCTTGATTCTCCATGTTTCTCGATTGCGTTATTCCAAATATATGTGACATACGAAAGAGGGTCGCCTGTTGACCTTTGTTTACGAAAGCCATATGAATGATCGCTCAAGATTTGAACGTCCACGATCCAAAAACTACAACAAAAAATACAGGTCCATATTTAAAAATTCAAAGATGGGGGTGGCCCAAGTCAAGTCAAATGAAAATGGTGTAATAGCCGAAACCGGTCAACAATAAAGAAATATAGTGGAAAATAGACAAAAGTGTGTTTTTATAGTGTATCCTCAGTACTCATGAACATATCATGATAGCTCACGTCAAATGCTGAAAGCGAAATATGGACAGATTTTCAATATGTCTGCGAATAAAGAAGATATAGGCAAATAAACAATTTGGGATTTTTTTGGATTTTCCTGTATGTCATCAGAACCAAAAGAGCTATATTCGATTTTTTCACATCATCGAAAAGGTCTCTAAAATACGCAACTTTGCCACAATTTAACTGCACTGCCACAATTTTCGGCACTGAAATTTTTGCGCTACTGCCGGTAGGCGTGATTTTTAGAGGCGACAGCATGCACGTAATTTTTGTTGAACCAAGGTTTGCTGTTAGACGATGATTTCATTGAAAAAAGAAAGTATGCATGAATTTTATTTCGAATTCTATTTGCGAATTTGAGTAGTTAATGAAGAAAGCGGCTGTTTGGACTCGATGTTCCAGTAAATTTGACAAGTTTCATAATAGGCCATTGAATCAAAAAATCGCTTTTCAAAAATACATTTTTCGTCAGATTTGTTAGTTTTTGCACTGGTTTCATTCCAAGATATAATGAAATAGATTTTACTTGATCTAATGATGAATTCTGTGACGAGAAAAAGTTGATTTATTGTTTCATATATTATACTGTGGATATATTCAAATTGAAAGAGGAATATTTTCAGGAGAGATCAGTTTTCTGGAAAAGGAAAGTTTTAGCTTTCTACTCCTCGATCTTTATACGAAAAGTGTGTGAATCTTCCAAAGGAATGAAGAAAGCAAATAATTCAAAATAAAATCTTAACACAGATGTGTAGATCATGCAAATAGGTGACTATCAGACGCAAACTGGAAGAAGAAGTCCCCTTGAAACAACTACTATCATATAAACATCTAATCACATAGAAATAACACTTTTTTCTATTCAATTTGTACTGAATTGTTCTTATCTTGATAAATGAGTCAATATATCAAACAATTTGCCAATTTCATTGATAATATCTTCTCTCAAATTTGTTGCAGTAAGATTCCTGATTTCATGACCAATCAATTTTGGATATACTCATATGCACTGCAGCATCCTGAAGGAATGAAATTGCTTCGTTTCTGGTAGACATCCTGACGACTGAAAATATTTGACATTCAACCAAGGTTCACATAAAATATTCTTGAAGTTCCCAACAACTCCACTGAATTCGTAATATATTCAACTTCCACAAATTCGACATCATTCTGAATTGTAAAATCTATTTCGGGTGATTATTCAAGGAGAAAGAATAGCATTTCATTCCAGATGTTGATACGCGAGACGAATTACAGTGTTAACTTATTGAACTATGATAAACTTCTCTTTTTGATATTTATATCAACAGGATGGATGAGTACTTTATCGATATAAATTGAGCAATTCTATACACGTATTTGAAAAACTGGTCAATTTTTTCATCGGAGAGTTTGTAGCACTATCAATAAAAATTTTGTGAAATTATGAGTGTTATATAGTGTGCTCAGATCAGTTTTGATATAATATTGAAGTGAATGCTAACGCGAATGGCATTTATATTTCCTTTAATTCGTACACAGCTTTTTGAATACTTCTTATGGTTATTCGTACGGAATTTGCTATTTAGCAAAATTAACGAAGTCGGAAACTACAATGGTACAATGTACAAGGTACAATGTTCATTACAGCTGGTATTCATGTAACTTTCAGTCAGTCGTATAACATTCTCTGAGAAAAAAAAATCAACTGCAACGGTCCTTTGACTACATTGACTGAAAGGTCTTGGGCCAAACACATAGATGGCAATAGTCTTATTGTATTCGCCGATTTCTCAGTTGGTACTAACCTTCAAAAGGAAGCTATTCATATTTAATGATATTCTACTCATGAATGAACAGTGGATCAGAATCAAGTTAGTCTTTCAATTCAACACTGCTTATTGAAGTAGAAAAATACTGTTGAAGCGAAGCAATGGCTTATAAGGACTCCGCTCTATCACAAACAACAATTAAATGTTGGTTTAACGACTTCAAACGTGGTCGTAGAGACACCGATGATACAGAACGCAGTGGACTTCTAAATGTGGCAGCAACACCAGAAAACATAAAAAACACAAAATCGTTTTGAATGATCGAAAAGTGACGTTGCGTGAGTTAGCTGACATTGCAAATAAATCAAAAGCAATATGAAAACTACATGAATTGAATTCCACACCCACTGTATTCGCCAGATTTGGCCCCCAGCGATAACTGGCTGCTCACCGGTGAGAAATTTGGCTCGAATGAAGAGGCAACAGATAAATCGTCCTACAAAAGTGATTAAAGCGGTGCTGGAATGATTGTGTGGCTCTTGATTGAGATTACGTTGATGAATGAAACCAATTTGGAACAAAAGAACGCGTTTTCTTTCTCTGTCTCGGAACTTTCTAGCCATGTGTTACGTTTGTGTAAATCTGTTTCAAATCTGTTTTTCCGTTAATCAGCAGTCGCCCCCATACGAACGATAACTTTCAGAAGTAGAGAAAATTGTGCCAGCTAAGGACTAACGAGGTCTTACCTTTTAACGTGTGATTCCTAACACGGTTGCAGAATCATCCCAGCTTCAGAAAAATATCTGGTCGAGGCGGGAATCAAAGCAATTCCACATGCTCAATGTATTGTTGTTATCTGTTTTCTTGAGGAAAGTACGAGTTCCACTACGATATGAAATCAAATCAAAAACCATCATTTAATTGCCTTCTTGGAAAAAATGATTTCCTCTCTGAGTGTCGGCTGTCTGGGATCTTGCATCACCCTGAAATATTCAACCTGTCTCCACCTCGTTGTTGTATAAGTTTCGTCACGATATCATAATATTTCGAATCATCTGAAGGAACAATTTGTTCAGGGCAGTCTCAACTTTCTACACTGTAGGTTAATGGACTGACACCTATCAGAAAACAACTCTTTCCTGGCTAATACCACGAAGGGCGTTGGATTATATTCGACAGGTGTCAGTGCAGGATTCTTCACTGAATGTATTTCTGCATATGCTGTTGGCGATACAACTGCTACAATATATTTTCAATTATTGCAACACACTTGCAGTCGATGATTTCCGATAATTAAAAATCGAATTCCTCCAGAGTATCATTTCTTGAACTAGGCTGAAGCGGACCACAAACAACAGATTTGTCATCGCCTCATCTGAATATGAACGAGGTAACCAACGGCATACACCTACAGTGTAGGGAGTTGAGACTGGCCTGAACAAATTGTTCCTTCAGATGATTTGATTTATAGCCAGTCTTCAAGTATGCCCACTGACTATATGTGAAGTTTTTTTCTCCTTATACGAGTAATTGAACAAATTTCGGATATGCGGTTGGTTACCTCGTTCACAGGCAGATGGGGCGTTGATAAATCTGTTGTTTATGGTCGTCTTTAGCCTAGTTCGATAAATGATACTCTGAAGGAATTCGAATTTCAATTATCGGAAATCATTGACTTTACGTTGATGATAGACACTACCTTGCACTGACGAGTGATCATACAGTCCGAAACCGGTTTGCAAGTTTGTTCCAATAATTGTATATAATCTATTGCAACAGTTGTATCGCAAACAGTATATGTAGAAATAACTGCAGTGAAGAATCCTTCATCGACACCTGTCGGATATAATCCAATGTCTTTCGTGGTATTAGCCAGGGGAGTAGTTGTTTTCTGATAGGTGACAGTCCATCAACCTTTAGTGTAGGGAGTGAGACTGGCCTGAGGAAATAGTTCCTTCAGATGATTTGATTTATAGCCAGTCTTCAATTATGCTCACTGACTATATGTGAAATCATAATGATATTTGCCCTAAACTAGAATACGTTGCAATAACATTTTATCTATTATAGTCTAGAAGACGTTACGAGGTTCCGAAACTCCCTTCGCCCGTGCCACGAATGTTCCCTTCATAGGACGATAGCCGGTCGGTTTGACGTTGGTGACTTGCTTTACTCACTTAAACGACAGCTGTATGAACCGATTGTTCAAACCGCGAGGCCAGACGATCGATTGTCACTTGCTATCGTCCAACTCGTGCTAGGAATCAAACGTTAAAATGTAAGACTTCGTTAGTCTTCAGCTCGTACAAGTTTCGACTTTTGAGATTTGTCATTCGAAAGGGGGTGATAGCTAGTTAATAGAAAAACAGATTTTAACCATTGTTTTAACAGATGAAGGTTGTGTATACAAGTATTCTGAACACGTAGTCTACGTTGTATCTATCCTCATCTTGACGACGCTTGGATGATTGATTGATTGATTACATTATCGAATGCGCCCGCAATATTCGGGAAAGCAACTTAAAGCGTTTTTTCTTGTTTTTGTGAGAATATTCTGTTCTTGTTCGAGTGATGGTCACGAAGCATTCATATGTTAGCTCGAAACCACTTTGCCTTGAGTCATGTCCGGATCTCCTAAATTTTCCAATGAAACTCACTCTGATCATTCTCTATGTTTTTGGTATGCTCAATTTAGGGTCAAGATTTTTCTAAGGACTACAAAAAATTTTCAACAACGAAGTTCAAATGTTTTTGTTCCATACCTGGATATAGTTCAAACGAATCTATGGCCCTTTTGATCTTCTCTATTTATCTTTCTAGTCTATGAAATGCACCCGGACGATTCTTCTTCTAGTCTTTTCTTCTGTTTGAGTACCTTCCAAGCTATTTGTTTTCACACTATTTATTGAAACCTGAGGTCTCTAGCACATATTTGGATTTGTACAAAACCCTCGCATCGTCTCCTAAATGAGTCGTCTCTTCAGGATGTCCTCAAGACTGTCTTGTATTCAATTACGAATACCATACCTGATTTTTGTTCTCTTCCTGGGTCATTACTGTTTGATTTCCTATTGATTGTAAAACAATGTTCGTTTTACGCATAGATGAAAGTTCCTAATAATCAGTCTTTTGACAACTTTAAATATGCAGAACCTTGTATTTCACAACCTTGCTTCAAGACTTCTTCCCACTTTTCCAGAAGTTTGATTGAACAGAATCGTGATTTGATACCCTTTGATTCCGAAGTTTTCATACCCATTTTGGTAACACTTTTTGAAGAAATGTTTACAGTTTAAAAACCCGTAACACTTTTTTCATTACAAAACCATACTGTTACAGTTTCGAAAATGAACTGATTCAGATTAGGGGAGAAGCGGGGAATCACACGCAGCGGGCAATAGTACGCATGACTCTATATGACCAAGCGATCGTAGAATGTCGGTGCTAATTGAATAGACTCGTGGCATACACGTATTTCAACATGTCGCCAGAACGGTACCTGGGGATGTCGAGTAAAGATGACACCCAGCTGGGCGTGGAGTCTCGAGACACCATCAAATCCCAGGCCGCGTGCCGCACCGAGACCAGAGCTGGTGGGTGCTGGTCCTCCAGATGATCTATCTGTCGAGTCTCCTTCAAAAAGAAAACTCGGCTCCAGCATTTCAGGTTCACGTAGCTCCTTTTCCATCACCATACGATCAAAACCAATAGTTCGGCTGGATTATTAGATTCCCTGTTTTTAACTAAGCTAATTGCGCCGCGGGGGTACAACTACCTAAAATCCCTATCTCCGAAGATGAGAACGGCCTCCGAAGGCACACGGGCGATTTAAAGCCCCCAGACGACAGTGCAATGAAACAACTCACGTGAGTTACTCCGTAGTTGTACTGGGTTGGCGTACCTCCAGATGTATTCAGGCCTGGGTAGGTGGATTACGTTGAAGGAGGCCGGCTAGTTGGTCCCTCGATGACGAAGCGTTGGAATCAATTCGTTCATTGTAAAAGTCCTGAAAAGGACAGGTTTGAACTGAAAAGTTCAGTTTTTATTATTATCTGCAGGTCCTGGTATACGTTGTATTCCTTAGTATAGTCCTGAAAAGGACGACTCACAGAACTACGTCGTTCTATTATGGTATCACAGCAGCGTCCTCGAAATTCTTTCGGGCTTTTCGAGAGTGATTTCTGCACAACACCCACTGGCCTGGTGCGAACGTGACAGTTGGTACCTTATTCCTGTCAGGAAATCGCTTGCTGCGATATGCGCGAGAACTCTGCTGGGCTTCCACTATGCGTTGGACACGGTTTTCGTTTAGAGGCCTCGCCTCTTTTGTAGAGAAGTGTCCCAATCGCCAGGCCGAGGTAATTCGTAACCCAGCAAGAGTTGGTTCAGGTTCGCAAGTTGAAAATGATTTCTGGGAGGCATCGCTCCCAGTGTGACTCGTCTCTGCCTATCAAGGCAGCTCGCAACATCTTTTTTAAGTCTTGAACTCGCCTTTCCACAGGGTTTGCCTGCTGGTGGTATCCCGGGCTAGTTCCTATGAAAATTTCGTTCTTTTGGCAAAACTGCTCCCAGTTTCTGCCTAGGAACATCGCAGCACTGTCTGTTATAACCGTCTTCGGAAATCCCCATATTTCTTGTGCAAGAAACTCTACCACTGTAGCAGACTGGACGGACTCCGCCGTGCGAACTTCCACCCACTTGCTGAAACAATCAGTAGCCATCATTACATATCTGTTACCCTCTTCGGTAGGTTCATAAGGGCCAAGTACATCAATCGACACCATCCGCCAGGAACGGTCTGGCTCGTTCGGCCGTAAAGGGGAGGCTTCCTGAGGAGGGCTTCGCTTAGTTGTCGCACAAGTCAGGCACGTATTAACATATGCTGAGACCTGCTTCCGCATATTGGACCAGTAGATATGTCTACTGATCTGGTTCTGTGTTTCTTCGATCCCAGTATGACCAACCTGGTCATGGTAGCGCTTGAATAATTTATCCCAAGAGCGCCTTGGGACTAGCAATCGCTTGGCATCTTGATTAAGTCCTATGTAATATAGTAAGTCGTTTTCCATCCGGATATCGTGTAAGATCCTCCGCTTATATTCTGTTGGATCGGGGTTCGCTCGGGCCCTCTCGATCCGGATCCTAAACTGCCTCACACTATCACTCGTACGTTGTAGCTCAGCGACCTCCTCGAACCAAGTCTGAATTTGGTTCAACAACTCGGGGTCACTGGCCACCACACAAACCAAGTCACACACATTGAATAACTCGCCCAGCTCGTCCGCGAGCTGGAGCAAGATTTCATCCTCAACTTCATTGTGTGCCTCTGGCAGTTTATGGGGAAAGAACATTCTTTCTACGTCTGTCTCGAGGTCCATGTTGGTTTGGGTCTGGGTTGGATTTCGGGATAAAAAGTGAGGTAGCTGATACCTTTTGCCTGGAATATGCTCTACTTTGAAGTCATACTCCTGTAGGAGCAAGGACCAACGCATCAGCTTGGCCTTTTCATCCTTCATCTTATCCAGCCATAATAAAGCCGAATTATCTGTGAAAAGGGTAAAACTTCCGTCTTGGAGATAATGCTTATATTTTTTTATCGCCCACACCACCGCGAGACATTCCGTCTCGTTAATGTGATACTTCCTTTCGGTAGCGTTTAACTTGGCGCTAATATAGGTAATTATTCTCCTAGTGTACCCTTGGGGGTCCACCTGAGAAAGCACTGCGCCTATGCCAATATGACTGGCGTCAGTTTGGAGGCCATACGAGAGATTGGAGTCAGGTCGCGCAAGCTCGAACGGCTGTGAGACAGCTTCTTTTATAGTCTGGAAACTCTCCTGCGCTTCTTTGCTCCATGAAAACTTTCTCTTTTTATCAATGAGGTCAGTTATGAGAACTCTGCTGGGCTTCCACTATGCGTTGGACACGGTTTTCGTTTAGAGGCCTCGCCTCTTTTGTAGAGAAGTGTCCCAATCGCCAGGCCGAGGTAATTCGTAACCCAGCAAGAGTTGGTTCAGGTTCGCAAGTTGAAGATGATTTCTGGGAGGCATCGCTCCCAGTGCGACTCGTCTCTGCCTATCAAGGCAGCTCGCAAAATCTTTTTTAACTCTTGAACTCGCCTTTCCACAGGGTTTGCCTGCTGGTGGTATCCCGGGCTAGTTCGAATGAAAATTTCGTTCTTTTGGCAAAACTGCTCCCAGTTTCTGCCTAGGAACATCGCAGCACTGTCTGTTATAACCACCTCCGGAAATCCCCATATTTCTTGTGCAAGAAACTCTACCACTGTTGCATCCTGGACGGACTCCGCCGTGCGGACTTCCACCCACTTGCTGAAACAATCAGTAGCCGTCATTACATATCTGTTACCCTCTTCGGTAGGTTTATAAGGGCCAAGTACATCAACCGACATCATCTGCCAGGGACGGTCTGGCTCGTTCGGCCGTAAAGGGGCGGCTTCCTGAGGAGGGCTTCGCTTAGTTGTCGCACAAGTCAGGCACGTATTAACATATACTGACACCTGCTTCCGCATATTGGACCAGTAGAAATGTCTACTGATCTGGTTCTGTGTTTCTTCGATCCCAGTATGACCAGCCTGGTCATGGTAGCGCTTGATCAATTTATCCCAAGAGCGCCTTGGGACTAGCAATCTCTTGACATCTTGGTTAAGTCCTATGTAATATAGTGAGTCGTTTTCCATCCGGAAATCGTGTGTGATCCTCTGCTCATATTCTGTTGGATCGGGGTTCGCTCGGGCCCTCTCGATCCGGATCCTAAACCGCCTCACACTATCACTCGTACGTTGTAGCTCAGCGACTTCCTCGAACCAAGCCTGCATTTGGTTCAACAACTCGGGGTCACTGGCCACCACACAAACCAAGTCACACACATTGAATAACTCGCCCAGCTCGTCCGCGAACTGGAGCAAGATTTCATCCTCAACTTCATTGTGTGCCTCTGGCAGTTTATGGGGAAAGAACATTCTTTCTACGTCAGTCTCGAGGTCCATGTTAGTTTGGGTCTGGGTTGGATTTCGGGATGAAAAGTCAGGTAGCTGATTCCTTTTACCTGGAATATGCTCTACCTTGAAGTCATACTCCTGTAGGAGCAAGGACCAACGCATCAGCTTGGCTTTTTCATCCTTCATCTCATCCAGCCATAATAAAGCCGAATTATCTGAGAAAAGGGTAAAACTTCCGTCTTGGAGATAATGCTTATATTTTTTATCGCCCACACCACGCGAGACATTCCGTCTCGTTAATGTGATACTTCCTTTCGGTGGCGTTTAACTTGGCGCTACTATAGGCAATTATTCTCCTAGTGTAGCATTGGGGGTCCACTTGAAAAAGCACTGCGCCTATGCCAGTATGACTGGCGTCAGTTTGGAGGCCATACGAGAGATTGGAGTCAGGTCGCGCAAGCTCGAACGGCTGTGAGACAGCTTCTTTTATAGTCTGGAAACTCTCCTGCGCTTCTTTGCTCCATGAAAACTTTCTCTTTTTATCAATGAGGTCAGTTAGTGATGCGGCCATCTCGGCAAAATTTGGGATGTACTCCCTAAGCCATCCCGCTGTGACCAGGAAGGCGCGCACTTGCTTAATATTCCATGGGAGCCGGGAATTTCTGCACATTCAGCACGTGTTGCTCCTGAGGTCTATTAAAAACCTTGGAAACCACCCGGCCAAAGTAATTAAGGGTGCTGGACCCAAACTGGCATTTGGATGGAGACAGCCAGAGCCCATGAATCCGGAGTCGCTCTAGGATTAGCTGCAAATGGCCACAGTGCTCCTGCAAGTCGTGCGAGTACACATGATGTCGTCCAAGTAGACCTTGCAAAACTTGTCCACAAAGCCTACCAGGACTTCGGACATTAGCTTTTGAAACGCGGCAGGCCCGTTCTTGAGCCCAAAGCTGAGAACCTTAAGCTCGTACTCCGGTCCTCCGAATGCGGTGTACTTCCTAGATTCTTTGTCTAACGGGGCGTGCCAACGTCGTAAAAATAGATGCCCTATCCATTTCGCGCACTGTCTCTTGAATGGGAGGTAGATAGGGGGCCTCAGTTATGATTAACTTATCTATCTGCCTATAGTCTACACAAAACTGGAGTTTCACCCCTTTTTTGGGGACCAATACCACAGGCGAGCAATAAGGAGAAGTGCTTCGGGCAATCATTCCTGCCTCTAATAATTTCGAGATTTCATCGTGAACGATTGCCTTCCGCACTTCCGACATCTTCCCATAACGGGATTGACGGAATGGTCTTTCCTCTTTCACTCTTATTTTGTGGAATATCGCTCTAGTCTGAGGCTGGCGGATCGTCTCCTCGAAGACATCAGGGAACTGCTCCAGTATCGGTAGGAGCTCATCTTTGTTTTCAAGGGAAAATTGGGAGTCTTCCAGCTCCAGCGGGATACTTCCTTTGGGAAAACCCTGCGTGCTAGGTTTGTCTCGAAATAAATACACAGCCTTGGGGCTTGCCCGAAATAAATCGACCCTCTACACAAGTCTATGGTGGCTTCGGTTTTTTTTAGGAAGGGAAGACCCAATATTACTTGTTCTTGTAATTGGGTAAATACAGTGAATTTGATCTGGAACTCTCGCTCTTCGATTTCCACCGCCAGTGTGATTTGGCCTAAGCTCTGCCTTATATTACTTTCACATCCCCTAAACACAGTAGCTGGGTTCGGGAGCCTAGTTAAATCGTGGTTAGCTATTACACTGGCTTGGATAAAATTGCTTGAGGCTCCAGTATCGATGAGGGCAGACAGAATCATTTTATTTATGGTACAGGGAATTCTAGGGAGATTTCTCCCTATCAGCGGCCGTTCTTCGGCCAGCGACATATAACACTCCAAATCGGGAAAATTTGGGACGTCTTTGCAGTTGTTCTCAATTTTTGGGGCCTCCGGCTCTCCACATTGTTGTGGCGTTCATGACGATCAATGTTCGCTGCCTGTCGAGGTGCCGGCCTGTCGTGATCGGCCCTCTGTGGGGGACGATAAATTTCTGCAGAGGTAGTTGTCCTGTTATTATTCCATCCGCTTTGGTTGCGGGCTATATTATTCGAGGTTGGTCCTGTCTGAGTACGATCAGCTTGAGGATTGATACCTCAGTACGTTTGCTTTGACAATCTCAAATCTTCCTCGATATTGCTGGCGCCTTGAATCAGAGTTTCGATGTTTACTAACGGCTTGCCTCTAAAAAAGCAACGCAGTTCTGGCGAGAGCAATTGGGCTATAACTTGGAGAACCCCTCTTTCTGGTACACCAGGAAATAACCTCTTCGCTAATTCAAATTTTTTAATAATGAACACATCAACCTTTGTGTTCCGATTCTGGCTCTCTCCATAAAATTTCGCCGTGAGTTTGGCAATCAACTCCGGACTAGCATATTTCTGCTTAAGCCTCGCCACCATCATGGACCATGATATCTGGGTCTGCGAGTATATCGCTGCCCATTTTGATGCATCCCCAGTGAGCTGGGCAAACAATATCTGCACCCAGTCCCCTTCTGGAATGTCACTTTTTACTAACTCCGCCAAAAGTCTAGAAATAAAAATTTCCGGATCTTCGTTTTCATTCCCTGAAAACGTTGGAACCCTGAATCTTTCAAAACGGCTATTATTTGGTTTCTGTGCTTGACTAATTACTTTGCACAGTATAGCCGACAGTCGGTCGATGGAATCAAATGCCGTATATATTTCGTGGCAATATCGACCAATAATTTGTTCAAATAGGTCATAAGACAAATGGCGTAAATTGGGTAATGATACGCAATTGCGTACGATTACCCTCATTCGCGTACCATTACCCGCATCATACCTAAATCATCAGTACATGTGTTTCAGCTGCCCATATTGTTGTTTCAGATGCCTAACAAGTACGTGAGAAAAACAAATATCGCTGGTTGGACCGAGGAGACTTTACAGAAAGCTCTTGAGGCAATAGATTCTGGTAGAAAAATTTGAGAGGTTTCCAGATCATTCAACATTCACGAGGCAACACTGAGAGCGTGCAGAAAAAACAACAGATCTGGTCCAAGACTAGGAAAACCCTCTATCTTCTCAGCTGAGGTTGAAACTCAAATGTCAAGTCACGTTTTTGAACTAGCTAAATTGTTTCATTGGTTGACTCCGGTAGAGTTACGAAAACCCGCGTTTCAATAAAACTCATCAAGAAGCAGGCAAGGATTGGCTGCGATTATTTCTTGAGAGAAACCCCTAAATTAGCCTTAGAAAACCTGAAGGGACAAGTGTCAATAGAATTACTGCTTTTAATGAAGAATCCGTTAAAATTTTTTTTCCAATTTGGCATCTTTGTTAGAAAAACTTAAATTTGGTCCAAGCAGAATCTTCAATATTGACGAGACTGGGATTTCAACTGTTCAGAAGCCAACTAAGCAACTGGGACCAAAAGGCGTAAAACAATTTGGATTAAAAATATCTTGGGAACGTGCAAATAATGTAACTGCCATATGCCCAATGAGTGCTTCTGAGACTTTTATTCCACCCCTCCTAATATTTCCTCGGAAACGAATGTCTCCTACATTGACGAAAAATTGACTACCAGAGGGAATTTATGCTGTTATCGATAATGGCTGGAGCGAAGACAAAATGTTTTCTTCAGTTATTACAGCATTTTAAATTGCATGTAAATTCAAGTAAGGCAAACCGTGTTCTCCTGGTGCTCGACAACCATTATAGCCATATATCCATTCCGATTTATAACTATTGTAAAGATAATAGAATTGACATGTTGTCAATACCGCCACATACCTCACATAAGAAGTGCGATATTTTTTGAAAGCTGGCAAGCAAGAGAAAATAACTTTCCCAGATTTGGCAGAAATATTTAAAAATGCCTACGTTGAAATTGCGACAATATAAAAACTATATCAGTTTTCAACTCATCTGGAATCCACCCATTCAATCCAGATAAATTTACCAAAGAGGATTTTGAAGCTGCTAGTCAATATTTGCCAATTGTATCTGATGATTTGGACTTCACAAATCAGCGTGATCCTGGCCCGTCAACTTCCAACGTTCCAATTATACCCCAATCCTGTCCTAAACGAAATTCAAAAGTGAAAAGTACTTTAGCAAAAGGCGAAGTCAGCATTGTAGAACTTTTACCATTGCCGTCATATTCTGATAAAATAAAACTAAAAAATGTACCAAGGGAAAGTCAGAAATATTAACAGCTACAACAATGAAAATAATTCTCGAGGAGAAGCAACAAAGAAGGAATAAAATAATTTTTTTTCGAGAAGGAAAGGGTTAAAATATCAAAGCAAAAGTGCCATTACGCAAAAAACAACGAATAAAAGGAATATGTAACTAGATTCTGATACTTCCGAGGACAACGAAATTGACGAGAAAAATCTTGTTGATGATGATGAACTGGATGACATATATGTGGATTCAAACGAGAAGGATCAATGCTTGTCATGTGAAGATTTCAGAAAAGATGGGGAAATTTGACATAGATGTGTTACCTGCGGGAAGTGGGTACATGATGAATGCGGTGGGCAGGACCACTGATTATGAATGCGACTTTTGCGGTGAAATATCCTTTGCAAAAAGAGACCTTGTTGGCGAATTTTAATTCAGTTTCTGAAATAAGTTCAATATTTTTTTAAATATCTAAAATATGTTTCAAGTTTTCGTTTTTATTAAGTTTTAATTACGAATAAGTTTACTTTTGTAAATTTAATATATTTTCTAACAATTGTCAATGAACACGATTTTTTCAAACAGTTTTTATTTGCGTATCATTGCCCGACAAAATGCGTATCATTAACCGCCGTGAAGGGGAATGGTACGCAAACCACAGAACTCGGGTTTATCTGTTTTATACCAACCCCTTTTATTTTGTAGAAAATTTGATACGGCTATGTTAAAAACGAATAAACGACTATGGCAAATCTGCAGTTTTTACCGATATTGCTTAGATACGTACAATTACCCTTCTCTTCCCTACTTTAGTATTGAACAAGTATGAAGACGCTATTTGTCAGTAAAACGCATGTGTTAGATTCCGAAATCTTCAAGTGGAATTATTAAAATAAAGTATCACCCAAATACGTTGTCATGTATTTTCATCAACTATCGACCAATTCCATCAATATTAATAATAATAATATCATTTATTATTTCAAGCGGAAATTTACGCTATTGATTTGTGTGCGGAGAGATTGGAAGAATCCAACCTCATACACAAGTCAATAAAAATATTCTCGGGCAATCATGCGGCGTTGTAAGCCCTTGGCTCCTAACGAGCAACGTCTAAATTAGTAGCAAATTGCCAAAAACATCTCTCCTCGATAGGAAGACTTAACAGATTGCCCCTGGTCTGGATTCCTGGCCATACTGACCTGGAAGGCAATGAGGCTACTGACTCCCTTGCAACTTCATCGGACCAGAACCTGTCATTGGTATCGCTTTAGACTTTGCCAAACAAACAATGGGCGCCAGGATGGTTAAAAGATTTACCGACTTCTGGCAGAATCTTCCAGAAACGGCTCACATCAAGCCGTTTATTCACCCTTCGAAGCTTGATACAAAATAGTTGGTGGACTACTGTAGGGATGAACTACGATGTCTAACAGGCCTTCTTACAGATTACTGTCATTTGAATCATCATATACAAAGTCTCGGACTGTCGGAAGACAGTGTGTGCCGCCTTTGTTCGTGAAATGATGGAACAACAGAGCATATACTTTGTGCCTGCCCCGCTGGGGACCGAATCAGGTTTTTAGAGTTCGGCAGAGCCGTACTCTTACGATCTGACGTGAAAAACCACTCATCATACAAATTAATCGGCTTTGTTAAGAAGCTGGGTTTATTTGGTCGAGTGTGAATAGGTGTGAGCCACAATAAACCCTTGCGGGTTGCGGTGGAGGGTCGAATAGAATCACTCACTTTGAACCTAACGTAATATCATTTATTAACGGAAAGAGTGAGAGAATGTATACGGCAAATACAATTTTTTTGCATAAATGATACCTACTCGATAAGTGAGCAAACACTTGTGTTGATATAAATTTACCTTACTCAACTACATAAAAAGAATACAAGAACATTACGAAAAAAGTATCATACTTAAAAAATATATATATGGAAATGACAGTGTAATACGAAAAGACGAATGTTTTTTGCACATTAAAATAATTGCCGCGAGTTTGTGTCAGATCGAAATCGTCAGTTTATTCTATGAGAGCTTTTTTTTTCTTTTCACTTTCAACCCTTGCGTACAATCACCCACATCATGCAAACGATCAGATTAACATACCAACATTATCAAAAATACGTAGGACATTAATGCTATCAATATCTGACGCGCTCGAGTAGTTCCATGCAACAGTATTTTTTTACATATTTAAAAATCTATAGCCGCTTCCCCCACCGAAGAAAAGGTATATATTATATAACATTATTTTCTTTTTATCATCTAAGATTTGCAATCTAATATGTCTCAATGACGCTGGAGTAAATCCCCATTTGCGTCGTCTGCTCCCCTGCTATAACGTACTGAAGTGAAGTATAGTGTTTTCATGTGCATGAATGATAGCATTTCCTCAAGATATCTGAATTTATGAAGAAAGCTCTGTAGTTTTTTAATTTCTTTCACAGGTAATATTGAGAAATTTTGGTTTTGTGAAGTATCGATTTCAGTATTTTCAAAATGCGGTCTGCTTACATTATTCCAACTGAGAGATAGGTAATTGATTTTTTCCAAGTTAATCATTATTCATTTATGTTCGAGCCAGTTCTTTACTAGTGAAAAATCAGCATGAGCTTTATCTCTTAGTATGTCCCAGTTTCATTAGGTACATATAATGATCCGTACATTTTTTCTAATCAGACACATTTATGAACATAGTTCTTATGTTGAGTCTACTTCCTGATGTTGGGTACATTACTTCCGTAGATCTCGTATTAACGAAAGTTAGATATACTTGATAGTTATGACCAAACGAATATGGATCACCGTTGACGTCATTCAACAATTCCAGAGCGATGCTCATGCGACTTTCATGCCAAAAATTTACGAAAAAACTGCACGACCTGAGCCAATCGATATGGCGACACCCTCAGCAATAAACATTTTCATTGGTTCATGAACCGGAGCGACCAGGGCGAGCGTCGCCATTCGCATCTTCTCGACCTTCTGTGAAAAGCTTGTAAATATTTTTCACACAAAATTCGATGCAAAATTTTAAATCAATTTTTTTTTGAAAGCGGAAAATCAGTGAACACTCAAAACACATTCAACTTTAATGCCTCTCAGCAACAAACTGAGCATGCCAAACAGCTGAAACTGTAAACATACGAGTAAACAGACGAGTGTACCAATATTAAACAATGAAAAAATGCAAATCGAATGTAAATAGCCCGCAAAATTTGAAAACTCACCTCATTTTCTGAACAGACATCGTATTTGCGATATTGTTAATATGGAATGTAGTTTCCAATATGAAATATTTATACCTTTAAGTCAGCAATCGATGCTCAGGAAATGTCAGACTGCACTTCCTTCTCTCGTTTCTAAATTCTGTAAATCCGTCTGCTTTTCAATTAGGTATTAAATTTCGCCAATACAGCCTTAATACTTGCGAGTTCCGCCATAGATTATCTCTATCGAGGACACGAAGCAAATAGCTACTCGAATTTTGTGAAACGGAAATGAACGGTCTTCCTTAATCGGAGAAAACGTGTTATTTGGGTCCCGAAATAACCTTAATTGGTTTCATACTGGGTGAGTGAATATGATTTGTTGAAGCTTTCGATTCTTGTGACAACTTCGATCTAGTGAAAGTTGTTATATCTTGAAGATACTGACAAAGCCAGAAAGAATAGGATTTTTTCTGTATCTGGTACTGAATGTTTCAGGAGCAAAGACTTCTTATGAGAATGATTTCAAGTTGGACGTTAAGACCTGAGGAAAATGTTACATTGTTATATGAAATATAATAATAATAATAATCCTTCATTCTATCATTTGAATGCACAAAGGTTACATAAATGATTACAAACGTCAATATTTCAGTTACATCGTTACATTGAACAAGGACATGTCAACAATTACAAATTAACGTATACATTTATATATAAAAAACATCAATTATATAGTTCAAAAATAAAAAATATATTATCTATGCAATAACAACACTAACGAAGTAGGATCTTTTTCAGCCTTGATTTGAAAATATGGTCATTGGGGGATGATTTCATATGATCATCAAGAATATTATAGACCTCACAACCGATACAATAAAAAAATCTTCGGCACAGAGATGTGCGATGAAAATCAGGCTGCAAGAGATTTCTATCACGGGTGTTATAGCAGTGATTGTTATCTAAACTTATTTTTATTCTTATAGATATATGTGCAAGCTTCCAGTATATATAAACTGTAAACTATTAACATACCAAGAGTTATAAAGTATTGATGACAACTATTTCTCAAATCAATACTTTCCATAATTTGAACTGCGTATTTTTTAAGAATGAAAATCCGATTCATACCGGCACTGTTTCCCCAATTCAGTATACCATACTTCATGTGGGAGTGGAAATGTGCAAAGTACAGCGTAAGCAATACATTTTTGCTGCAGTGGTCTTTTATATACTTCAGCTGTAGCAACTACTTCTCAGCTCATTGACAATAGTTCAGTATGACTTGCCGATTGCAGATGTTTGTCGAAAATTACTTCAAAAAGTTTCACCTCATTACTTCAAGTTATTTGTTTTACGGTATTTTCGAATAACACAGGTGATCTTTGCTTGGAGCGCCCAAAAAAGTCTGTGACTGTTTTGTTGTGATTCGGTAACAGACATTTTTTTTCAGACCACCGAATGAAATCTTCACAAATCCTCTCAGTTTTACTCAGTAGCATGTCCATGCTTTTTAAAAAATTAGTAAATTTGTATCGTCTGCATAACACACTATTTTTATATCTTGGTTTCTTTCCATTGGACTGATTATATCATTTACAAATATATTAAACTATAAAGGTCCCAATACAGATCCTTGATGTACACCTCGATTCATTCAGTCTAACAACTTGACTTCTACCATTTAAATATGATTCAAATAATTTTACCGGTATCCCCCTAACTCCATATGATTCCAACTTATTACATAAAAGCCTCTGATTGACTAAGACGAAAGTTCTTGAAAAGTCAAAGACCAGGAGCATATTTTCTCTTATCAAGATTGTCTACTAGTCATTTTCAAAAGTCACACAGAGCAGATTCTTTTCTCATATTTTTACAGAATCCATGTTGATTTCTGGATAACAGTCTCTGACTCCACAAGAATGATGAGAGGTGATTAGTGATGTCCATTTCAATGAGTTTAGGGAGACTTGACAATAAACTGATGGCTCTATAATTAGAAAAATCATCAGAATCACCTCTTTTGTTTAATGGCAGAACCATAGCCAACTTCCAACATTCTGGAAAAATTCCTTCAGAATAACAAAGACTGATGAGAAAAGCCCATGGTTCACATAAACCTGCATAAGATTATTTTGGTGGGTTATTTGATATTTCATCAAATCCACTTTTGTTGGAAGATTTCAAAATACCAATCAATATTTTAACATCTGCAGGTGCATGTAACTGGCATTCATAAAAATGACTTTTTTGACACAGGCATCTTTAGATAATACAGATCATGCTGATTTACCGGAAATTGTTTACTAGTGAAATGGATGTTAAACTGCTCAGCCATTTCCGGGGCAGTCATCTCTAACGTCACTTCGACTTTTATCTAATTTTTTTTAATTTTTTGATTCTTTTCCTCCATCGATTTGAACGAAACATGATTCATATTTCATAATTTTGATGAATACGAGACTTCAATGTCATATCTTGCTCAGAAAATACCCGCATTGGCCTGTTACCAGAGCAATAAATAATTACAACTTCAGAAATTCGTCATTGTTGTTGCAAAGGTCATCTATTTTATTTCATTTCATTGTTAAACTGATTTGGATTATCAATGAATGTACGTTAATATGTCGGTAATCGACTGAACGTATTTCTCTTCATTCTTTTTATTCACGTATTCTTTTTTTTTAGCAGATTTGTATTCGATGTATGTAGCCGTCACTACGTGGTATGAAATCATAATGTATTCCATTAGCTGCATATACGTTTGAAATATTTTTATGCAGTTTACCACCAACAGTGTGACTGTTTGATGTAAACTGTTAGATGTAGTTATCGAGCAAATAATAACGCTTCTTCAGTTGATTTCATAAATTTTATATTCTTCATTTTCACCAGTAGACGTGTCAATAACATTAACTTCAACCAAATTCACAACGAAACATCACAACGTTGATTAATTTATCTCAATAATCGTATAAAGAATCTGAATTCATCATTCAGTATGCCGTATTTTCCCTTTTATACAAATTCCTTTCATTCACAGACTTCGTGGCTTTTTTAATAAATAGCGGATTTATCTTAACACAACACTCTCGAATGGTATTTTCTGAATGTTCTTTGTTTGCAAATGATCTGTGCCTATAGATTTTTTGTTTCAGATAACCCTATAAAAAAAGTCCATCGGAGATAAGTCCGGTGATCTTTGTGGCCAATAATCTTCTCAATCTCGTCCTATCACTTTGCCGCTGAACATCTGGCTGAAACACTGTTCACTCCTACCGTTTGGTGGATCGATGACCCGTCTAGCTAATACCACAAATTCCGCCTAACACTTTGAAGCAGAGTATCCAAAACTTTGGACCACTGATTCATAAGGAAATTTCTGTACATGACTTCGTTCAAATTTTCTCCGAAAGATATGGTCCAATTATTTGGTTATGTAGTAACCCACACCACACATTTATCTTGAATGAATATTGGCCATGGCTTCCTATTGCAAAATTTGGATAGCTGTTGGACCACCAGCGACAATTTTGGGAACTATAACTGTTTCGTTCGACGTGAAAGTTGCCTCACCTGTCCATAAAATCCTGTAGGGAAATACGATATCATTTTCTCTCTCACCTTGGAACCGAAATGGAAATCCTACTTGAATATCGGAATCTCTTTTTTCAAGAGTATCTATGAACTTTGTCCTATATGAATAGAATTTATTTTCTGTGCAAAATTCTTTTCAAAATTTATACACCAACCCTGTGTCTTCACTAGTACTCCTAATATCAGTTTGTTCGTTTCCAACAACTAAACAATCATTGAGTTGTTTTTTCTCATTATACTTCATTGGATTATGTGATTTCTTGAAACAGAGTCCACAGAGTCAGTTTCCCAGGGCGCATCTTTGAAGAGCTTATCCGCAGTCGCTTTTGTGGGAAGTTTTAATAACCGTGATGTTTGAGCAATATATTTTCTGATTGATTCGGCCGTTACTTGATGAAGATTCATAGTAATTTCATAAACTACACCTCACTTTTTGATCTCCACTAACTTTATTTGAAAAATATATATCACAACATGTAGATTCACTTGATAAATCTACTGTGTTCGCGAAACATGTGATCATCAATTATATAGTTCAAAAATAAAAAATATATTATCTATGCAATAACAACACTAACGAAGTAGGATCTGGAAGGCAATGAGGCTACTGACTCCCTTGCAACTTCATCGGACCAGAACCTGTCATTGGTATCGCTTTAGACTTTGCCAAACAAACAATGGGAGCCAGGATGGTTAAAAGATTTACCGACTTCTGGCAGAATCTTCCAGAAACGGCTCACATCAAGCCGTTTATTCACCCTTCGAAGCTTGATACAAAATAGTTGGTGGACTACTGTAGGGATGAACTACGATGTCTAACAGGCCTTCTTACAGATTACTGTCATTTGAATCATCATATACAAAGTCTCGGACTGTCGGAAGACAGTGTGTGCCGCCTTTGTTCGTGAAATGATGGAACAACAGAGCATATACTTTGTGCCTGCCCCGCTGGGGACCGAATCAGGTTTTTAGAGTTCGGCAGAGCCGTACTCTTACGATCTGACGTGAAAAACCACTCATCATACAAATTAATCGGCTTTGTTAAGAAGCTGGGTTTATTTGGTCGAGTGTGAATAGGTGTGAGCCACAATAAACCCTTGCGGGTTGCGGTGGAGGGTCGAATAGAATCACTCACTTTGAACCTAACGTAATATCATTTATTAACGGAAAGAGTGAGAGAATGTATACGGCAAATACAATTTTTTTGCATAAATGATACCTACTCGATAAGTGAGCAAACACTTGTGTTGATATAAATTTACCTTACTCAACTACATAAAAAGAATACAAGAACATTACGAAAAAAGTATCATACTTAAAAAATATATATATGGAAATGACAGTGTAATACGAAAAGACGAATGTTTTTTGCACATTAAAATAATTGCCGCGAGTTTGTGTCAGATCGAAATCGTCAGTTTATTCTATGAGAGCTTTTTTTTTCTTTTCACTTTCAACCCTTGCGTACAATCACCCACATCATGCAAACGATCAGATTAACATACCAACATTATCAAAAATACGTAGGACATTAATGCTATCAATATCTGACGCGCTCGAGTAGTTCCATGCAACAGTATTTTTTTACATATTTAAAAATCTATAGCCGCTTCCCCCACCGAAGAAAAGGTATATATTATATAACATTATTTTCTTTTTATCATCTAAGATTTGCAATCTAATATGTCTCAATGACGCTGGAGTAAATCCCCATTTGCGTCGTCTGCTCCCCTGCTATAACGTACTGAAGTGAAGTATAGTGTTTTCATGTGCATGAATGATAGCATTTCCTCAAGATATCTGAATTTATGAAGAAAGCTCTGTAGTTTTTTAATTTCTTTCACAGGTAATATTGAGAAATTTTGGTTTTGTGAAGTATCGATTTCAGTATTTTCAAAATGCGGTCTGCTTACATTATTCCAACTGAGAGATAGGTAATTGATTTTTTCCAAGTTAATCATTATTCATTTATGTTCGAGCCAGTTCTTTACTAGTGAAAAATCAGCATGAGCTTTATCTCTTAGTATGTCCCAGTTTCATTAGGTACATATAATGATCCGTACATTTTTTCTAATCAGACACATTTATGAACATAGTTCTTATGTTGAGTCTACTTCCTGATGTTGGGTACATTACTTCCGTAGATCTCGTATTAACGAAAGTTAGATATACTTGATAGTTATGACCAAACGAATATGGATCACCGTTGACGTCATTCAACAATTCCAGAGCGATGCTCATGCGACTTTCATGCCAAAAATTTACGAAAAAACTGCACGACCTGAGCCAATCGATATGGCGACACCCTCAGCAATAAACATTTTCATTGGTTCATGAACCGGAGCGACCAGGGCGAGCGTCGCCATTCGCATCTTCTCGACCTTCTGTGAAAAGCTTGTAAATATTTTTCACACAAAATTCGATGCAAAATTTTAAATCAATTTTTTTTTGAAAGCGGAAAATCAGTGAACACTCAAAACACATTCAACTTTAATGCCTCTCAGCAACAAACTGAGCATGCCAAACAGCTGAAACTGTAAACATACGAGTAAACAGACGAGTGTACCAATATTAAACAATGAAAAAATGCAAATCGAATGTAAATAGCCCGCAAAATTTGAAAACTCACCTCATTTTCTGAACAGACATCGTATTTGCGATATTGTTAATATGGAATGTAGTTTCCAATATGAAATATTTATACCTTTAAGTCAGCAATCGATGCTCAGGAAATGTCAGACTGCACTTCCTTCTCTCGTTTCTAAATTCTGTAAATCCGTCTGCTTTTCAATTAGGTATTAAATTTCGCCAATACAGCCTTAATACTTGCGAGTTCCGCCATAGATTATCTCTATCGAGGACACGAAGCAAATAGCTACTCGAATTTTGTGAAACGGAAATGAACGGTCTTCCTTAATCGGAGAAAACGTGTTATTTGGGTCCCGAAATAACCTTAATTGGTTTCATACTGGGTGAGTGAATATGATTTGTTGAAGCTTTCGATTCTTGTGACAACTTCGATCTAGTGAAAGTTGTTATATCTTGAAGATACTGACAAAGCCAGAAAGAATAGGATTTTTTCTGTATCTGGTACTGAATGTTTCAGGAGCAAAGACTTCTTATGAGAATGATTTCAAGTTGGACGTTAAGACCTGAGGAAAATGTTACATTGTTATATGAAATATAATAATAATAATAATCCTTCATTCTATCATTTGAATGCACAAAGGTTACATAAATGATTACAAACGTCAATATTTTGTCAATTGCCATAGGGTCCCATTTAAAATTTTTGGTCACAGTGGCCTTGTGACGTCATTTATGACTATTGCGTCACCTGTTATGACCAGTTAAGAAGCCTACATTCGTTTATTTTCACCCTCCAAATTTCATTATTATAAGTATACCCGTTCAAAAGATACGAGGGGGGGAGTTACATCCTAGTTACATCCTTGTAACTAGACTTCATAGGCCAGACCTCAAGTTCCCCATATATTGAGAGGGTTGTGGTTTTTCCTCTCCTAATGTTGCGAACCTTATCCTTGACAGACCTTTGCAATAGCATAATATGTGTACAGTGTCCCGTCAATAGCCCGACCAGAACTCTAGTTGATCGCCTATTCAGACTTAGTAGGTACCCCGTGAATTTTGGCGATGGCTCTTGTACCTAGTTCTTGTAGATTTTCTAGGCAGTTCCGGACCAGTTTGGAATTGACCTGCATGGAGCTAATTGCTTTTATAGTTGCTTGGCTATTAGAGTATATTGCAATAGTGAGGAAGCTGAATATAAATTATTTTCAAAGAATTAAAAAAGAATATGAACATTTTTATTATGAAAAAAATAATCAGAAATACATAGAACATGGTGTTTCATTATATGTTTTATCAAATTAACTTTCATGGATAGTTCATGATGATAATTGTATCATGAAGCTATCAAAGTTTATCGGGTTTCTATATCAATCTATTAAGATGGTATTGTGAAGAGTTCGATGAAATTTCGTTTCCAAGGAAGGAACATATTCAACACCCTCACATTCGATAGTGAATTTTATTTTATTTTACATGTAGATCATAACTATTAAAAACCTAATATTTCTGCAGTTCCGGTTTGTAGAAATGCAAATTAGATAATCAAAGTATTTTTCCATGAAGAATGAGTTATGAGGTAATACCTGTAAGAGAAAGTCTAGTTAATCTTCCGTGACATAATTAGCTGAAATGGTACTTATTTTTGCTCCGATTGGAGTGCCAAAAGTATGTAAATGGAATTTATCAACGAAATGAAATAAGTATGATTTTTTGTAGTTATAGCATCAATGAATTTTTTAGTTCTGTACACAGCAATTTTCACAAAATGGAACCAAAATGGAACCTGAGCAAAGAAAATTGTGTTTAAAAAAATGTTTGAAATATGTTTTTTCCGTTAACCAGCTATCGCACTCGTTTACGAACGACACCCCTCAGAAGTCGAAACTTGTGCGAGCAGAGGACTACAAGGTCTTACTTTTCAACGTGTAATTCCTAACACGGGTTTGACGATAGCAAGTCAAAATCGAGCGTTCAGCCTGGGATTCGAACCATCAACTCACACATCGGTGAATTGACTGAGTGAACAAAGCACCCACGTCGAACCACCCGGCTACCGACCTACCGTTGATGCTATAACTCTCTCAGTTGATTATACTTATTTCACTTTCGTTAATGAATTTTATGAACAGGCTTTTGGCACCATGATGGGAGCAAAATTCAGTCCTATTTCAGCTAGTTATGTCATGAACGATTCACTAGACATTGTCTCACAGGTATTACGTTTCAACTTACTCAATGACTTCTTGCCCCCAAATATCAAATGTAAACTGCGTGGTCAACGATTTACGAGCGCTGAAGAAGCACAGCTGAAGCGATCAAAAACCATGTTTTGATGGTGGAGGAATGGTAAAACTGCTTTGGCAAATGAATGAATGCAAAAGTGTATTGGTCATCAAGGGAAATACTGAGAAAAACTACTAAGTCATATTCATTAAAAATGTTTGGTTTTATTCGTCATTTCCGAAATGTAAATAGTAGCCCTCAACAATATGAAAATTGCAAAAAAAACATTTCACAATCAATTCAATGTTCACCTATGATGCAGTGTTTGGAACCTTTGGTGTAGTAACAAATAATACTGGAGTTTTTCCCAACACCAATCTGTGATTTTGCCACCTCAACACTTGTTTCGATTACCAAGTGATCATCTGCAAGATGAAGATCAAACTAATCATACTTACAAAGCTATCCAGGATTAATTTCGCAATATTGCCTTATCTACTAGTCTTACATTAATTTAACAATGTGTATTTATGTAATAGACAGGTAAATCTGATAATTGAAATACTATAAGCTATATAAAATTAATTTTACAATATTGCCTTACCTACTAGTCTTGAATAAATTTTACAATGTGTCCTTTTGTAATAGTTAAGTGACTCTAATAATTGAAATATTTTCAGATATATAAAATTAATTTCACAATATTGGCCTATCTACTAGTCTTGAATCAATCCTGCAATGTGTCCTTATGTAATAGTTAGGTGAATCTAATAATTAAAATATTATAAGCTATATAAAATCAATTTTACGATATTGTCATATCTACTTGTCTTAAATTAATTTTACAATGTGTATTTATGTAATAGTCATGTGAGTCTGGTAATTGAAATACTATAAGCTATATCAAATAAATTTCACAATATTGCCTTATCTACTAGTCTTGAATTAATTTCACAATATGTCCTTATGTAATAGTCAAGTGAATCTAATAAAAAAAATATTATTTCAACAAGCTATATAGTATACTATCATCAGGTATTGGTCCACCATCGTTATTCATAATATTGTTATTTTTACTTATTTCTACAATCTCATAGGCATCTAGATGCCTGTTGTTATTAATGGAATGGTTTTGTTGCAAAATATGATGGGCGACTGCTAATTTTTCAGGTCTTCCATATTTAAAGTGGGCTATGTGTTCCTTGTATCTTACTTTGATAGATCTTTTTGTCTGTCCATAATATTTTGCATCGCAGTCCTTACATCCAATTTCGTAAATTCCAGACTTTTCCGAATTCTCGACTTTGTCTTTTGGACTTCCCAAAAGGCTCTGTAGTGTATGACTTGTTTTAAAAACCACCTTCATACCTAGTTCCTTGTAAATCTTTCCAAAGTTCTTCTTATATTGGTGGTATGAAACTGAGATGTATTTATTTTGGTTATTGTCCTTTCTGAAAGTCAAGATTTCGTTCATTCTTAACCTAAACTTCTTCTTCCTCATTATGTCATCTACAATACCCCTCGAGAAACCTTTAGTGGCTGCTATTTCCTGTAATGTACGTTTTTTTTTTTTGAACCTATCATATGTTAGAGGGAAAGTATAAAGACGATGCACTGAAAAATTCAACCCAGCACGTTTGTGCTGTCCACAGTGATGTTAACTGTCAGGAATATACCTGTATTTGGAATACGAATATATCGTATTCCAACCCTCCATATTGGCTCCTCATTACCAAAACGTCAAGAAATGACGTTAACTATCAGGAATATACCTGTAGTGCTTGTTTCTTTTCTAAATATATCGTATTCTAACCCTCCATATTGGCTCCCCATTACCAAAACGTCAAGAAATGGTAATTGTCCCTTATTTACTAACTCATACGTGAATTTTATTGATGGACATCTATTATTCAAAAGGGAAACAAAGTCCCCAATATTCGATTTTTTGGTATCAAATATCGCGAAAATATCGTCCACATACCTTAGCCAAATCCTAGGGAAATACTTTGACTTTTCTTTGGTTTCCATTTCGAATCTGCTCATGAACACGTCTGCCAGGTAGGGGGACACGGGGTTTCCCATGGACGTTTCTTCCTGTTGTTCATAAAGGTAGAAGGTTGCTTTTGAAAAGAGATTCAAGATGCTCATCGGTTAATTAAGATCTGTAAACATTCTTTGTGTACTTCATCTTGGAAAACGTTTTCTCGCACAAGTAAGTAGTACCAAAAAAAAAACAACCCACGAGCAAATTTATGCAAGTTATCAAATTGTTCCAGTGAAAGACTCTTATAAAATTCCAACAATTATGAATTTTGATATTCTTCTTAAGCATATCAATGCACCGTAAATCAATAATTTCCATTTGGACTTCCGGAGCCAGGGTTTCAATGTCAGAATCGAAAGGATTTTGAAAAAGATTAATTTCATTCGCAATGACATCAAAATCTGAAAAACGAGCATCAAAATTTATCTTCAAAGCACTCAAAGTTTCGATTGCAAAATTGATGGGAAATTCAGTCTCTGTAGTGTGGCTGAATATTTCACATGTTTCAAAATGTGTGAAACATTTTTTACGTAATTACGATTGAAATAGTATTATTTTCCGCCTGAAGAATTTGATAATGGTGTATAAATCAGGGAGAAGCTGATTTTCTCCTTGCAATCTCAAATTCAGTTCGTTCATATGATTTGTCAAATCGACATAGAAGGCAAACTTCACTATTTTCTAAATTGGCAAAAATGGCGCTGCTTCTCATTTAAAAAAAATTTCGATCTCTGCTTGAAGTTCAAAAAAGCGCTTAAGGACTTTTCCGCAACTAAGCCAGCGTACGGCAGTATAATATGGTAAATAATTTTCTCCAATCTGTTGAATAAACTCGCGGAATTGTCGGTGATTCAGCCCAGTGGATCTGATGAAGTTAACAACTGATACGACTGGTTTTAGAACTTCAGACATATCCAAACATTTTCCGCACAAGGACTGTTGATGAATGATACAATGCAAGACTGATGGTTTTGAACTACCATCATTTTCTACAGCATTTGACACAAGTGCAACCACTCCTTTATTTTTACCGTACATATTTTTGCCTCCATCAGTTGTTATAGATTTCAAATTTCTCCATCGAAGGTTCTTTTTATTAATGGCATTTTCAATATCAATATCAAAAAGTTCTTCATACACTTCATAGCTTTTATCTACTCCGCGAATAAAAATCATTACCGGAGCAGTATCTGACACATCCGTTGACTCAACCAATGCTAGAGAAAACCACTCATGATGTCCATTTTTGTCAGACAGTTGAGATGATATATTTTTTGCGATGTCTTGCACCCTCCGAGCCACGGTGTTTGCTGCTAAACTGACACTTTTAAATAAATTTACCTTTTCGGGGCATATTTCTTCGGCTACTGCAATCAAGCATTCTTTTATCATTTCTCCATCGGTGAATGGTTTGCCACGTTTTCCGATTTCAAGAGCCTTACGAAAGCTGGCGCGAGTCGTAGACTCTTGTTCAATATTCGCTTTGGTAAAAAAGATTGCAGCGATTTGAGTCCGCTTTTCAAAGCTTCAAATTTTTCCTTCCGCAAACTTCCTGTATACTTAGAGTAACTTTAAAGATGTTTCAATTCATAGTGTCGTTTAATGTTATAGTCTTTGAGAACATCAATGGTTTCATTACAAATTAACATAGCGCCTTATTACTGGACTCAATCACAAAATACTGAAAGTTTCATTTTTCTTGAAACGTTCTGCATTCACAGTCGATTTTTCGCTTCTTTTCCATACTAACAAATCACACATAAAAAGTCAAATCAAAATACTTTTATTGACGGGTGTTACTTTATTTCACAATAGACAGTTTCGCTTCCTTCACCTTTCCTTCGCAGACTAACTCACAGTTGCGCCGCTAGCCTTTTTATATGCAATTATTACTGCCATCTCGAGGTGATCGGAATACACTAGCTAGAACCAGAACTTTCTCGAACCAACGCGGTAATTCCAAATATTTAATTACGCCTAATGCCAGCTAGCGGGTAGCTGAAAAAGATAGTACATAGTACCACTACTCGCCACTAGATGTCGTTAAGTGTCACAATACACAATAATAATTGAAATGCAAAAAAAGCGTAAGTTTGCTTAGGTCACGCACTTTGCCACCATCCTAGTCTAGAAATATAGTTAAGGGCAAAAATTGGCCCTTGGAACAAACTGAAAAAGTCATTATGGTTCGAAGACTTCAAAGTTTGGAGACCCCTGCCCTAGAGAATTTTTCACTGGTTTGAAAAATTATATATTAAGTGTCAATCACTAGCTTCTCTGTCATATTTTTGGATTAGTTACTTATTACATATGTATAGCTTTAGTTTGTTTTATTGTAGACCGGCTATGAATTTACGATACATATATAACGATTTTCTCATGTAATTAGGTTACACCTGTATGAGAATAAATGAATAAATAAATGAATAAATAGATAAATAAATAAGTTCCGATCCACTTTTCTGGAAAGGTGTCATTCAGATGTTCTTTTACGACTTGAGAATTGTGAGGTGGCACTCCATCTTGTTGAAAGAAGATATCAGCTTGGTTAGCCAGTGGCAAATCTTCAATGATATCATTAATTTCTAATTTCTAAGGAAATGTAGATATCTTTCCGTATTCAGTTGTACGTCGAAAATTATTGCCATCAAAAGTTTTCCTCCGATAATATACTCATCCAGCAAGTGGAACCAAATCGCTCTTGAAAATTTCCTTCTTGCATCAGACGTAAATTGTTTGAGACCAGTACCTTTTACTATTCCTAATGAACATACCCAAGTTGGTGAATCGGGTTTCATCTGAGTAAATAATTTTAAATAAAAAACGTACATCTTCTCTGTATTTAGTCAAAAACCAGTCAATCTACGGTTGTGATCGTTATTGTAAAGATTTTGGATAACTAGAATAACAGGACTTAGTGCATAAGTATACCGAATACGTAACATTTGTTATTAGGTAACATCGTTTCTTCCAATTATTCATGAAAATAGAGAAAACAAAGTAGAGAAATGATTTTATTTGTCAAATATTGACGAAGGAAGGATTGTTCGATTCAGAATGTCATTCTCGATCGAAATAAGTAGAAATATATAGGATGTCCCATTTAAAAATCAAGAGTTGAGGTCATTTCCGGTCAAACCGGAAGTACGCCAAAGCAAGTTAATAGGTCAAAAAATGTAAATTGAACTATAATACAGAACCTTCAAATTTCGTTTTTCTATCTCCAATAATAAAAAAGTTATAGGGGTGATATATTTTCATTTGAGATGACTCAAGGTCTGAAAATATCATTTCAATATTTTGAATTTGTTTTTCAATCGACTACCGATACCTTTTTTTGCAATATTGAAATCGTATGGGGTTATTTTCAGAGTATAGGTAATTCTACGATCTACTTCAGGGCGACCTTAACGTATTTATTTGACGAAATAAACCTGTGTTTGTTCAGAAATGGAAAAAAATATGAAGTTATGTCGACGTAGTGAACATGTCGCCAAGCGAGCAGGGTGTGCTAGCAGCTGAACTTAATAAATTAAAGAAAAGCGAAATAATCGATCTCATAGTGACGAGAGGTTTACCAGATAGTTATTCTGAGAATATTATTTTACAGAATCTCTTTGTTAACCTATCGAGTGGTATTAACTTAAGTGAAAACTCAGACTTTGTTAATGAATCATCCGTGCGTTGTTCGAAATCGGAATGCCTCTTCTCTCTGTATCTGTAGAGTAGGGAGGATGAGTGTAAGCCCACGCACTTAGGCCACATGTGACCCATTGTACATCCTCCCGAGGAGTTGTCCTCCTAGGTCGTCGTCCATCCTGTCCTTTCCAGGAAGGTGGACAGGTCGCTGGGAGACATCTCCTTTATATCGGCAGGTGTAGGCCAAGACTCGCCGAACACACACTCTCTTATTGACGATAACTCCGGGCACTCGCACAGGACATGCCTGACAGTCTCATCTTCCTGTTCACACATCCTGCATAGAGATGTGTCCACTAGACCCATATTATGTAGGTGTTTCCTTAGCTGACAGTGGCCAGTCAGAAATCCTACGCCAGAAGGCGTAGATTTTTCCTGGTCATCGCCAGATATTTCTTCGGCGCCAGCTTCCCAGGGTCGCCCAAGGTGATCCTGGCAAGATTACATCCTTTGATTCCATCCCATCTCTTCAAAGATTGAGCATGGGTGTAACATTTGACTAGTTCCGCAATTGTCGAAGTCATCAGGCCGTGGGTGCCACTTGGTCCTAAAGTTCTTAGTCCAGCCGCTTCCTTGGCTAAAGAGTCGGCAATGCGATTACCTTTACTCCTGTCGTGCCCTTTAACCCACCTCAGGATAATGTTATTATCTACCGAGGCTTTGGCTAAATCTTGGTGGCACTCTAGTGCTAGCCTTGAAGTAACACGGTGTCTGTTCAAGGCTAATAGTGCTTGTCTGCTATCAGTGCAGATTGTTATGTTTTTGCCAGAAATTCTTTTCTTCAACAAGTCGATCGCGAAGTCAATCTATTAGAAAAACTCTCCGAACAAATGACTAAAAAACTACATGACCAAGAAGAAATTATTTTCCTACTGAAAAAGCAAATAGTCGATTATAATCATTTTGCCAACAATCAGACCATCAATGCTCCTATTGAATCGGACAAAAAATGCGCAAACCAAGCATCAACTCGGAACAAAAACAAAGTGCTTCTTTCTACCCGAGCCACATCCAGAGTCCGATATCAAAAAAAACTCTGCGGAAAAAGTCAAGGTCAATGACCGAGTTCCCCAATCATCGGCTAATAAACCAGGTAATCATCCCAAAATTCCAATTACTGGATCCAACAAGAAACCTAACATGATGATAGAAGGCGTTCCAAATGAAGCTGAGTTGGAATGGATTTATGTTGGAAAAATCAAAGGACTGGTTGATAATGAAGTGATGCAGTCTTTTCTGATGGAATTATTTCCGAATAAAAATATCAAGTGTTACAAGTTGAACACCAAAGGGAAAAACAGTGCGTTTAAATTGGTTATTTCCAAATCTTGTAAGCAGTTACTGTTGAAGAGTGATAGGTGGCCAGAAAACGTCGTGGTAAAAGATTTTTTTTTCGTGAAAACTCTCTCATTTCTCACGAACCAATTCAAAAATCGCCGTTTTTTGTAGTCTTCCATCTGAACATTCATAGTTTGAGAAACAAAATAAGTGATTTGAATCCTCATTACAGTCTCTTGAATATCCGGATGTAGTTTGTTTAACAGAAACTTGGTGTCAAGAAAATGAAATATGAGCTGTCAATGTCAATTGTTATACTCTTTTCGATTATTTTTGCCGTAACGATAAAGTTGGTGGAGGGGTAGCTATCTTCGTTAAAAACATTCACGATCATACAGTCTTACACACTACCGTCGAAAAATCTCAGGGTACGTTTGAATATGCTGCTGTCGAAATAACCGCTCTCAACTCCAAAATCCGCGTTAACTGTTTTTACAGACCTCCATCTTCCAATAGTCTATCATTCATACATAATATGGAACTATTTCTTGATTCTCTTTTTGAAAAAAATGTTCAAACCTCCACTGATGGCAATGCAAACTATCTGCGTAATTTATTTGCCTGTTACGCATTGAATCAATGTATTTTCGGTTACACAAGAATTCAGGGCAATAGCATGTCTACGGTGGACCATATTTTTTCCTCTACATTCAATATCTCCAATTCCACCGTCAGTCACATAGATTTTTTGGATCATGCACTCCAATATATAGTTTTACCAATCACCTCTTCTACTGTAAAGATAACCAATTATTTTCTTAGAAGATCCCTGTGTGATCAAAATTTTCACTTTTTGAATGCTTGGATAACCTTGGATAACTAAGGAGATCGTTAATGAAGGAAAATTACTCAAAGATATTTTTCACATCAGTAAAATCCAATCTGATGAAATCATTAACCAACAATATGAATTACTTTTGAAACAGCATCGACAAAAAATAGAAACTTTAAAGAAGTCTCACTTCGGCCACAAATTTCTTGAAGCCACAAATAAATCTAAGGTTGCCTGGAATATAATCAAACAGAATACCGCATGTGATAAAAAAAGCCAATTCTTGCCAAAATATGTTATTGATGAAAATGAATTATCTGTAAACGAGGGTGTTGATATCTTCCAAACATTTAGCGATTACTTCTTGGATTCTGTCCAAAATTTAGTCGAAAAAACATCTCCTATTTCAGTAAATAACTGTGACATCAACTCCAACTCACTTTTTTATATCCTCTGGATGAAACAGAACTACTCGAGATAGTGAAGTCGATATCTTCTAAGACCTCCAGTGGCGTGGATGAAGTACCTTGCAACCTCTTGTTCAAGGTGGTTGAAAATCTGATCGAACCCCTCTTATACCTCATTAATATCACTCGAAGGTATATTCCCTACTCGACTCAAACATGCAATAATAGTGCCATGATGAATTAAGTCAATGAAGTCATTTCTAATATCGATAGAGGTGAAAAAACGATGAGTGTTCTATTCGACTTGTCACGAGCTTTCGACACTGTTGATCACGATTTACTTTTGAGCGAGCTGTTTTGTCTTGGAATTCGTGGCTCATCTCTGGATTGGTTGAGAAACTATCTGGATCGCAGAACGAAAACTGTGAGGGTTAAACTGGAGGTTGGGACCTTCCACTCTAGAACCTGTGTCGTTCCCACCGGTGTTCCCCAGGGTAGCGTCCTAGGACCTATTCTCTTTCTTTTATTCGTACATGACCTCAACAACAGTAATCGTCAATATTGTACAGTGCAATTTGCCGACGATTCTTCGTTCACTCTGAAGTCTTCAGATTATGAGGGATTGTCGAATCAGGCCAATCAAGTAGTTGCTAATATGCAAAAATATTGTTCTCAAAATGGTCTCATTCTGAACAGCTCAAAAACTAATTCAATCGTCTTTTCACTACATGAGAATGATCGCAGTGTTCTGGTCAAAATAAATGGCTAGTCAATACAACAAACCTCATCTGTAAAATTTTTAGGTTTGAACATAGATGCTCAACTCTCTTGGTACAAGCACATTGATTATATTTTGAGTAAAATGTCGAAACATTGTTTTGTAATTCGTAATCTCCGTAATTTTGTTCCATTGAATATATTGAAGAGCTATTACTATGCTTATATTCAATCTTCATTCAGTTATTGTCTGATCAACTTTGGTAACTGTACAAGAATGAACGAATTAATAATAGCTCAAAACAAGGTAGTGAGAACAATGTGTTTGAAAAAATATGATGACTCATGTAGGGAGCTGTTTACCGATTTGGATATTCTAACTATTATTTCACTACATATATTCAACTGTGTTGTTTATGTCAAAACTCATCTTGACAATTTTGAATCAAGAGAAAATCTTCGACTCGCCACAGGATATATACGTTAAGATCTAACTATAATTTTATTGTTTCCCACCATAAATTGACGAAAGCAGCAACCGGCTCTTTAATTATGCCCATCAAGTTATACAACAAACTATCTATCTCTCTTAAACAGCTATCAAACCTGCATTCCTTAAAAAAAATGTTAATAAACTGTTACATGACAATACATTTTATTCCCTTAATGAATACTTCCAGGCTGATTTGGAAATATTATAAACTTGATTGCAACAGTTTAGACTGTACTATTTTCAATTGTCATATTTTTCAGTTTCATGTTTATAATTATTTGTATTGTGAATTTCTATATTTCAGTTTGATTGACTTTTTCCATGCTGTCGAGTCTCTGAAAATAAACTGATTTGATTTGATTTAACGTTAACATTGAAGAAAGGTCGCATTACAAGGAACAATAGGTACTAATTCAGTTCATCCTGAAACGTTGCTTGGCTATATCTCTTACCAGAATATGAAAACCTTAGAGATTTTCGGAGATCAGTATGAAAACTCTTGAGAATTCTCCAAATTTGAAACTTCCATTCCGGCCAAGAAAAATTTTCAATTGTTGAAGTAGTTGACAATATTGATTCGTTATCAGATAATGTCAAGAAAAACCCAATCATATACTTTTTGAAAATTATTCTGAGGTAATCTTTTTTCATTCTATTCACGTCGGGATTTTCACAATTGTATTTGTGCTTCCTGTTTTTCTCCACAATGGAAACGTCGAAAGCTGCCAAAGAGAAATTGAAAAGTTGTTTGATCCGGACGAAATCCTACCTAAAGCCGTCGAAGAATTGTTGGAGATTTTCCAGCTGTTCTGTTGGATACAATGAACAAGCTACAAGTTTGTGTACTGTGGTTGTGAATTTAGAGATAAATATGTCCCAAAAATGTTTTTATATTTCATAACTGATAGTGAGAAATATGAATAATTGTTATTGTAAATCTCTGAATAATAATGAGCATGACCTAAATGACTCATTTAATTTCAATGGTTACAATTTATCTAAGAACATCATATGATAGGAAGAGATGCTTTCAAAGTTTGAATGATCATCATGGTGTGAATCATTTGTTATCATCCTTACGAATGGAAAATCAATTTCGAAATATATATTTTCATGTGATGGATAGAATTTGACTTCGGTCACTCCCAACGTTCACATTTTATACATTATCATCCTGTGAATCATATCTAATTGAATTCCATTACTTTAATATATTTGAAAATATTTGTTCGCAACTGTTTTATCTTTCATTTCGTATCTGAAAAAAACATGTCTGTCTGATTTCCACATCTCTGTGGACATCTCCATTCATGTAATATTCAATGATTTTCTACCTCCTTTAGGAAGTCGTTCAATTTTTATATAATAATGGAGAATTGGGAAGCCAAAAATGTTCCAACCTCCAATTTTTGGAGTAAAACATTTTTACGCACGCTGAACTTGGGGAGTAAGCTGGTGAATGCGTGACGACAGCGTTACAAGAACTGTGATCGTGCGAGGCGAACGGAAGTTGAGAGGGAGGTATGATTTACTGAAGATAGAAAGAGAGAGTTACGTTTCGTATATTACTGTAGGGGAAAGGGAGAGAGATGCGAGTAGGTCGCATGTCAGTTAGCGGAAATTAAAAATTGGTAGAAAACTTGCTGATTTCGAAAAAGTGATCTTCAGAATATTGATAACTACAAACCTGAATTAATAATTCTCCTTTGGGAAAATTATTGAAATTATCCTTAAAACTACACATCATGAATACTTTTCGTATAATGATTCAATTCAATCGGTTTCATATATTCATCTTTAACTACAAAAGCTCTCAAACTTTGTCAACAGCATATTATGACAAATTTCTGGAGAAGAAAACAAACCGTTTGCGCAACTTGACTGAATCATTCGACTGCATGATGCGTTCTATTTTGAGAAACAAACTAAAAAAATAAGAAATGGAATTTCAATTATATTTGTTTATACTTTTTTGAGATAAAAGACAAGCACTACAGAAGTTCTTAAGGTGCTCTAATAGCGACGCCTGTGCAAAAGTGGTGATTCATATTAGATTTGAATCGCTGGAGATTGAATCCATTTGGAAAAACGTTCTCAGGAAATTAACTCCACATAAACGAAGTTCTCCAAATGGAAGATTTCTTGAACAGTGAAGTTTGAGGTGTACTGAGTTGATCCAAAAAACTATCTGGTGGAACCAAATTTGCCAAGTCACTCGAACACTTTTCGTTAAAGTATCTATAGAAGTTTCCAAGGTTGCAAGTGATGTTCGCGTCTCCGTTTGACCAGTAAACCCTCATGCCATATACGGTCAAAGGCCTTAGAGAAATCAAGCGCAACAGCTCTTGACTCTCCGTGTTTCTCGATTGCGGTATTCCAAGAGACATATTGGTGATCGCTCAAGATGTTGAAGCTTTCCAAATATTTAGGGAAATAGTGGTTTATAGCTTTCTTCATCATTTTTGATATCACTAAAAGCAAAGCGACTGGTCTATAGTAATTTGGGAATGGGAGGAATGCGAGCAATCTTCCAACCAGAAGGAAAAACCATTTTCTTGTAATACGGGTTGAAAAGTCTGCAAAATAATGGAGTGAGTGCATTCGTGCACTCGTAGGACGACGGGCACCTCATCAGGACCAGACACCTTGTTGATATTGAGCTGTTTCAGAATTCGCCTGACTAGACGTTGTCGAAAAGTAATTTCTGGCATTGTGGAGATTTTGGGGTAATTAGGGGGGTTGGGGTGCGTAGCATAAAATACCACTTTGAACGCACCATGAATCATGAATAGTTTCGACTCATATATATATATATATATACCCTTGCGGGTTG
>NW_019290559.1:35330-77703 GCF_000500325.1 Leptinotarsa decemlineata | reverse complement strand
TTCGGATACATTTCATTGAACTTTCTACATGTTCTGCTGATAATTTTGTCACACTGTCCAAAAATAATAAACAAATTCATAAGAACTTCGTTTGAATAGTTTTGTTCCATCGTTTTGAAGGTATTTGCAACTTCTGAAGTGACGAAAATGTCGATATTATTAGGAGAATGTCACAACGCTACTGTCAAATAGTACATTAGCTTATTTGAATAACTTCCAACTATAGAAATCTTGTTTTGAATTGAAAAGGGTATATTTTGTATAGAGTTACTTTTTGCAATTGATTGCTTTCTTCCTTTCTTTGAAAGATTCCCACATTTTTTGTATGAAGATGGAGAAGTAGAAAGCCAAAACTTCGCCAAAAATCAATGTCTCGTAAAAATATACCCCTTTCAATGGATTCAACTTGTTTTTCACTACACACTATCAAAACTTGTCGTAGCTTTCTTCAGTTTCTTCAAAAATTTCGTCAATTATATTCATTACATCCGGTATGATGAGTATTTGGCGTACTCGTTGCATCTCGAATTATTTCTGCTGCCGAATTGATTCAGAAAATTTCAACAATTGTCATGGAGACGAGAAATCCAGATGATGATAACCTTTGTTCAGAATAAATTTGCCGAAACATCTTCATCTGTTTTTATGTAGACAATCTTTGCAGTGAATTGTCAAATTCGTGCAATAGCTTAATAACACATCATCAAATCATCTGGAATCTGATAATGGAATCTGGAATGGGTAACTGTTGGACAATAAAGCTATTATATTTTTTCCACCGTAGTGTGCACTGGTCAGGTCACGAAGCCCCAATACATTCGGGAGGGCGCCCCAGCATTATCAACCAATGACCACTTCCCACACCGTGGGGTAAGTGATCATTGGGTCCGACAATCATGTGCCCTGAGCAAACGCAGTGAGTCAATGATGACAAGCTTCTGCATCTGTGCGGATAAGATTTCTGCCTTAGTGCGGCAAGCCGGTATGATTTTGAGATTCGAGAGTAGAGAGGACATCATTCCACCAAAGACTCCAATAATCAGAACAACCATCTTGACAGAGTGCTTTGGATAGAGTCTGCGGAGTTCGAAGAGAAAATCTTGATATTTTATCCATTTTTCCTCCTCTTTTCTGATGATATTCGTCTCGCCAGGAGGTGAAAACTCCACGACAAATATCGTTTTGCTCGGGTGACCGAGAAGGACTACATCAGGCCGTAGATGGTAATATAGAACTCTCAAGGCCGTGTTATGTCGATGGATATAGGCCGAGACCGCATATGCTGGACATGCTGATAGCAAGTGCATTAGGGTCTCGGGCGCCTCGCGGCAGGCCCTGCATCTTGTGACAGTAACCTCTATACCCATCACGCGACTGCGGTAGACTAAGGTGTTGAAGACATAATCCTGGCAAGCCTTGATGAACCCCTCAGTTTCTGACTTCAGCCTATTCGACCTGAGAAAAGCGAAAGGTCAGGCGCTTTGATAAGCCAAGGTCTCCAATGTTATTGAAGAAGACCGCATGCATTGGCTTATCCTTGTGTTTCCGCAGAAGTAAGGTGATCTCTGCGGATTTTATCTGAGCTTTTTGCTGAACAGGTTCCAACTTGGTGACAGAGTTTTGGTCACCTCGTTCAGTGTCGAAAACTATACCAAGTTCATAAGCTGCTCGGGCAGCTGTCCTAGAGAGAAATGCTCCAGTTCCTGCTCCCTCATGGTCACGGACCATGCAGAGAAGGGGATCCGAACTCCTGACGACTTTACAGGCTGTATCCGGCACCATTCTGTCATGCAGACACTCCAAACTCACGGCCGGGGAAGTACAACCGTGGAACGGACGATTTGGGATACAAACTCCTATAGAGATGCATAATTTTTCGGGTCTTTACGTCAAGTTGATACAGCTCCTCCTGAGTCCACTTCACTACTCCAAACGAGTAGAGTAAGATTGGAACGGCAAGCATATTTCTTGCAGCAACTGTGTTCTTTCCTGACAGTTCCGATGACCAGATCTGTCGAAGTTTGTGCTGATTATTATTATTATTATTATTAATAATAATGATACAGTTTTCTCCTATAAGGACATACTTATACAGTTCAATATGTAAGTATGTAATGTATAACTCTTATTTGTAACTAACGTAATGTAGTTTCGTCCTATGAGAACATTTTTAAAGTTACACATACTTATACAGTTTAATGTATAAGTTTGTTACGTTAGTTACAAATGAAAATGGTAAAAAACATAGAAAGTTTCAATTCTCCATTTTTCATTACGAAAATATTTCGAACATGACAACAAACACTTTTGAAATGTTTTTAGAATTAGCAATGTAAGTATGTTGAGCCTCCTAATGTCGAATCAGCCCCTTCGGGGTCATAAGAAGCCCTTGAGGAGTGAAATATCTTCCAGCATGAAAAGTTAAAGGAATCATATCAAAATCCACTGACAGAGAGTTTTTGCATCTCTCGATGTATTCAACAAAATTCCAAGAGTGAAGTTGTATTAATATGTTTGAGTACAAAGTCGAAATTCATCTTTTTTTTCAATTCAGACTTCAAATTCAGGATTTTTATAAATTCTGACTGGGAATTCACATATTTTCAATTTTTGACTTCAAATAGAGAATTCAACACTCGAACAAAATTTTTTATTCTGAAGTGAATCATATAATGATCTACTATAAATCAAATCAAACCACCAATGATCAGTGAGATTCATTTTCTATTATTTGAAGAACTGAATAATCATTTAAGTAACCGTTCGACATGAAGTCGTAATTTTATGAATGAATTGAGTCCTTCATCTTAAAGTGTTATAACAGATTAGTGCGGAAAAGACAATAAGGAAAGTGTCTTATTTCCATACATGGAATGTCCACCGGTGAGAATGACAGTGTTGCATGTAAGTGAAATTTTACTTCTTTCACTCACTTTATTGTGTAGCATTCTTATGATATCTGATTCGATTCCATAATGGATGTTTGGAATACAAACTGAATAGAGAAGAATGTTTTTGTATAATTCAGTGTAGTATAAGTAGTTGTTTCGAAAGTTTTTTTCTTCGTGTAATTCAATGTAATTCAATGTTTAAACGAAACTAACTGTTTCGAGAAGTCTTTTTATTGCAGTTTGTGTCTGAAAGTTACTTCTTTGCATATACATCTACACATCTTTGAATAGAGTTGATGTTATGTAAGTGATTGCTTCTTTGCAAATTCCCACATTTTTTGTATGGAGATTTTTCCTCAATTATCAATTGTGAAGTATATTTTTCCAATTTTTCTATATCATAACATCTTTAGGATGTTTTTTCACTGTCTTCTTTTTTAGCATTCTAATATCAAGACAAAAGTTTGACGTATTGTGAACATTTAGTAGTTTTGTTTCAAGAAATAGGGTCCAACCAAATTAATCAATATGCCTCAAATGACATAACAAAATGTATATCATCCCCACAACCAGAATGATTCAATATTCAGGTTTGTGGTTTCTGTATCTGCGATGAGGCGATGATATTTTCTTTTACGAAGATGCCAACTATGGGATAAACAGAAAACTGGAACCAAGAATAATACTGTTAAACGAGGCCCCGGGCTCACAAAGGCAGTCATTTGTTACCTTTTTCACAAAGCTGGGTTATAATCTGAATTAGTATGATATTCTGAACATCTCGTTTTCTTACAGGGTGGAGCATCCAAACTGTTCAGAAAAATTACTTCTGGTCTGTATAGATGTTTCAATGGAACGAATTAAAAAAATCCATTTATAAATTCCTACATGATGTGGATTGTTAGATGTCTTAGGTCTTGAACGAATTATATATTATCTTTGAATTGATAATATTCCTATTTCTAAATATAATGTTACATACATTCATTGAAACCGATGTATGGTCACTGTATATTGAAAACATTAATGTAAGATTTGAATGATTTGAATATTGTTAATAGTTGGAGCTGACAACTATTTTTTGGGAAATACGCTTCAATTACTTAGATAGAGTTATTATAGAAGAATTATTTTCACCTGTCATGACCTATTGAATTGTGGAGCATCGCCAATTCCAATTTCGGCACTCTGTTTTGATGAATTGATTTGAAAATAATGAAGAAATAATTCAAATTTCAAGAATTTGACACATCTCAAAACAGACATCGAAAAAAGTAATGAAAGTTTTAGTTTGCTTTGTTTTATTCTTGTTTCCACACCTATATATCGAAGATTGTCTACAAATACATTTTGTTGAAGTTTTCCAAAATTTAACAATACATGTGGTACTTCAGTGTCATTATTTTTCGAGTTTGAGAGCCGTGGATTTTTGGAATTTCTTCCTGACGTTTCGCTGGCGCGAGTGGCTAGCTTCTTCAGAGGTTTAACCATCATGGCATGGTGTCCGATGACTAACTTTTAGGCTTCATAAAGCGTATTTATGCCTTGTCAGGTAATCAGTTGTATTTGTACCTGTACTTGTCCCTGCACTTGTACCTGTACTTGTACCTACCGGTACTTGAACCTAGAAAATTAACAATCTTGCTGCCTGTTGTCATTCTGTTCGTTATTCTCGAATTCCTTAAAATGGGGTTCCATATTCAATTGAGGTTCACCGCTTCTTTTTTTCTGTTGAAATCCTCCTCAACAGAAAAGTTGGTTCAACTACCGAGCTCTTGGCTCCTACCGAGCAAAGTCTAAGTTGGTAGCAAATTGCCATAAACGACTCTCCTCGATAGGAAAACTCCACAGATTGTACCTGGTCTGGATTCCTGACCATATTGACCTGGAAGGCAATGAGGCTGCTGACTCCCTTGCAAAGGAGGGTGCTGCAAGCAGCTTCATCGGACCAGAACCTGTCATTGGCATCGCTTTAGGCTTTGCCAAACAAACACCTGGATGGCAAGAAGATTCATGGATTTCTGGAAGATTCTTCCAGGATTGGCTGACTCCAAGGCGTTTATTCACTCTTCGGAGCTTGATACCAAATATTTGTTGGACTACACTAGGGATGAGCAACATGTCTAGCAGGCCTTCTTACAGGTCACAGTCATTTGAATCATCATATTCAGAGACTCGGACTGTCGGAAGACAGTGTGTGTCGCCTCTGTTTGGAAAATGATGAAACAGCAGAGCATATTCTTTGTGCCTTCCCTGCTGGGGACCGAATCAGGTTTTTAGAGTTCGGCAGAGCCGTAATCTTACCTTCTGACCTGAAAGACCACTCACCATACAAACTAATCGGCTTCGTTTAGAAGCTGGGTTCATTTGGTCGAGTGTGGATAGGTGTGAGCCACGATAAACCCTTACGGGTTGCGGTGAAGAGTCGAATAGACCGACTCACTTTAGACCTAGCCTAACCTATATAGACTGATGATTTGCGGCGTTGAAACTAATTTTCATCATTTGAAAAGATAAAAATTACTTGGATGTTTTTCATTCAAAAATTGATGATTTGAACGACTTTTATCTCCTTATTATATTTTGTTCACTCAATATCCTCTCGTAGAGTGTCATATCTCAGAATCTAAAAGAGCAATGGATAAGCATTCAATTACATTAAACTTCACAAGATATTCTACAAAACATTTCTGCTAATTGAATCAGAAACTATCAAAGCCTTACTTGTGTTTCTTGCTGAAGATAGAAATAAGAAATCATAATAAATTGTTTCTGTTCAATTTTTTATGACAAATCCTGTAAAAATTCACTCATATCTCTGAAAACTCATATACTGTGTGGAAGATAAATATTCAGTGCAAAAAATCGATTAATTATTGAAAAATAGGACGCTGAACACGGAGAAAATTTGAAAAATACTTTCATTTTATAAATTTTTAGGACTTTCTGCCCTAGATCCAACTTCGAACAATCGATTCCTGTGAACATGATTGAAAATAATGAATAACTCCTTCAGAAGATGTCATTGAATATAACTTATTCTTGTGTGTATTTCATATGCGTTGAAAATTTTCTGCCTGTGCTTTCGAAAGGCGATTACGAAACAGCTGTTGCCGTTTGAGATTTTGTAACATAAAAGACCACTCTTCTCTATTAAACAATCACAACAAAATTGAACTGTTCATCCCTATTCAACGGAAGATTTGACGATGCGACGCAATTCAAAATTTAGTTAAACAAATGTCAAAGTGAATCAATCTAGTCCATTGTTTTCTGATGATGTCTAGATATTTACATGGATCTCAGTACTCGTAATAATCCATAGCTAGTGAATTCAGTAAATGTATAAGTATTAGATTTTCTTCAAGAAATACTGTGATCGAAATATGAAAGACTGTTATTCAATAATTAGGAGCTATTTATTTCAGCAATTTAAGTTCTAACAGTCATTAGAAATGTACAAAGATTATATATATGTTTGATGGATCATAAAATAATCAACTCCATTGGTGCATTTAATTTATTTTTTGTTAATTTTTTTTGCCCAGAAATGTGTGAAAAGCTGTCAGAGTAACTTCAGTTGTACTAACACAGACTTTTTATACTTCAACTTCGAAATTTTAAATACGAATCAGTGTTGCTTCCATCAATTTTTTAATTGATGTACCTAATATCGTAAATTGAAAATTTTTCTGATACAACCGAGAGTTTGAGTTATTCAGTGTGATAATCAACAACTGGATTATTATTTTTTCATTGTGTATTTACGTATCTTAGCTGATTCTCAAAAACATCAACAAGTACCTGTGATGTGTTGACACAAATCGGGACGTTTTTTTCCCACCCCATACGAATAAAAAAAAACTCAAACTTTGACGTCCAGTACGATCAGACTGTGGAATTCATTAAGGAGAAAATCAGAAATATTATTAACCTCAAACTGTGAATGTATTAATTTTTTCTGAATCAAAGTTCATTTGAAGTTCTCCAAAAAAGTTACATAGTACTGAAACCAGTATAATGAATGTTTCAAAAAGTTCTCAGTTTCTAAGAAAGTGGAAAAATAACAATGGGTATCTTGCTTATGCTCTTATCCTCCATTTTGATAAATTTTTCGAATAACATTCAAAATTGTCACAAAGATTGTACAAGTTTCAAATTCGGAAAGATAAATCGCAAAATCAAATCACAAAAACTGGTAATTCTGGCGCAGAGTAACTACAAAACTAACCCTACTTCCACACACCAGAACACCAACAGTGATTCCGGAGAGAATTTCACCAACGGAGTTGGTTAAACGAGTAGATGAAATATGTACAAAAAGTCATGGGCGTTATTTTGAATTTGGTGAATGTTAGATAACACGAAACTCACAGTGACGTGGCTATAACGGCACTGTATAATCTATAAAATTTTGAATGCATCCATTTCATTCGTCTTAGTGTCACGGTCGATGACAGGTATTCACACGTTACGAGTTTTCTCTCTTCGATGGGTCGAGAGCTCGCCGTCGTCTACATGCAACGTGCATTGGACGACCTCGAGCGCTGGTACCTTGATTGGAAGATCCGAGTAAACCCGGAAAAGGGATATTGAATGGCAAGCGCGGATAAAGTACCTCGACCTTCTAATAGACCGTAGGCTCACTTGGAACCTGCACATCATGTGCGTTAAGTCAAAAATCGAGGGTCGGATAGCTAGTCTGTACCCTCTGGTCAATAGGAAATCCAAATTGAGCACAAAGAACAAAATCATCATCTATAACACGATGTTCAAGCCTGTCATCATGTATGCTTCAGGCGTCTGGGGACAAGCGGCTCCGTCCAACATTTCCATTTTGGAAAGGTTGCAAAATAAGTTAATCGGGATGATTGTGAATGCTCCTTGGTTCGTGCGGAACGAAGCCATCCGCAGAGATTTGCAGCTGCCTTCCATTCGGCAGTCCATTCAGTCGAGGAATCAGCGAGTTTTTGAAAGTACGGAAACTCACGAAAACCCGTTAGTTAGGAAAGCCACAAATTACGCTGTAGACGACCCCTCCCGAAATAGAAGGCCCCAACACTCTGTCGAATGAGGCCCTCATGTCCCCCGTTAACGGATGAACAACTTTCTCATCCATCCCGCCCCAGCCAGGTAGTGGTATCCCGTGAAGGCAGCACTGATGTCTGAGGACGTCATGCCGCCATACTATCAGTCATGAACCCATTGGTCCTTCTCTAGACCAATAATCAGCCAAAAGGGTAGGGGAGCTGGACTCCAAGCCTGAATAACACGAAGATGACCTTCCAACACGTTACGAGTTTTTTCATACTGATAAAATTTTTGTTTAAATGATAAATTTCCAGGTATTTTATCTGTTTATGTAGCATTTGTTCCATTTCTCAAACACTTATTTCCGAATTAAATAACTCCTTTTTTAAGAAAAAGAACTCTATGTATAACTATTCACAAATTTTATTGTTTTGAAACTCTCGACGGACAAAATGACATAGGTATGTCAAAATGACATGGGTATGTCATTTTGTCCAAAGCTTTTGAATTATATGTAGGTAGGTATGTATTTTTTCCATATTCCAAAATGCCGCGCGACTATAAAGAAACGACTTATCGGCCATCTTGAAGTACGGAGTCAATGAAGAATGCCATCGAGGCAGTTCGAGATAAGAAAATTGGTTGGTCATTGGCTTCAAAAACACTTGGTGTTCCTCAAGTAACTCTTCGTAGGCATTTTTTAGGTACTAATAGATCTTTGGAGTCAAATTTAGAAGGCCTTGTTTGTTGGAAAGCTACCTTTCTACCTGATGTGGAAAGGTAATTAGTTGAGCATATAAAATTCCTTGAAAGTCGTTTGTTCGGAATGACACGAGAATCGGTACAAGAGTTAGCTTTTCAGATGACTGAAAAAACGGTTTGCTCCTAAATTTAACATCCGGAAGCAAAAGGCAGGTCAAGACTGGTTGGAAGGATTTCTAAGACATAATAAATCTTTGCGCAAACCACAAGCCGCTTCAGCAGCTCGCGCTCAAGCTTTTAATCGGCCGCAAGTCCTAAAGTTTTATCAGTTGTACGGAAGCTTACTGGAATCTGTTAGCTATAAACTGCTCCAAATTCATATGCTGATGAATCTGGGCTATCTACAGTACAAAAACCTGAAAAGATTTCAGCTACCACGGGAAGGAGTTATAACTACTAGGGAGTGGGAAGCAAACACCACCGTTGTTTGTTGTGTTAATGCTGATGGAGGTTTCATACCATCGATGATGATATTTTCTAGAAAAAATATGGGAAACGAACTTATAGATGAAGCTGCTCCTGGCACGGTAGGTGTAGCTAAATAATTAGGCTGGCGAAATATTTATGAAATCGACAAAGCATTTCCACGGTTTTGTTAAAGCAAACATTGATGATGAAATAAATCGGATTGTCGATGGATATGCAAGTCATAAAGGCATTAAGACTTTGGAATATGCAAAAGAAAACTGTATTCATGTTATTTGTCTGCCCCAACATTGCACTCATCATATGCAACCTGTTGACGTCTCCTTTTTGGGCCTTTGAAGACCTACTATATCTAAGAAAGCACATCCTGGATGTGTTGTTACACATCTTTAGATCCCCGGTTTGTTCAATGAAGCATATGGCAAGGCAGCTACGGTGGAAAATGCTTGTCACGGATTTGAAAGCACTGGCATCTGGCTGTTAAACCATGATATATTTCCGGATTATATTTACGAGCCCGCTGAAACTATAAACATATGCAGCCTTCTCAACCTGCAACAGTAATGAGCTCTGTTGATGCTGAATAGGTTTTGGCACTACCTTCACAACAAGCAGCAGATTCAGTTCCTGTGACAAATACATCTCATGTTGCTGTGGCGGCTGTGTTAACTCTCGTTCAGCCATGGTTCCATGATATGATTTCTGAAAAAAATAATGCAGCACTTACCGACCCATAAGCTGAAAATTCATCTCAGATTCCAACAACAAGCTCCGGTCTAGAAGTTGTTTTAACTGATGCTGCTATCAATGAACGTCATCATATTCTGATCTTACTGTTACTATTGAGGTGCTTCCTCTGGTGTCAAGGGAAACATAAGCCAAAAATTCGACAGAGCTTGTTGGTGTTGACTTGTACTCCTGATATGTTGGAGATAAAATCTAAAATTGCGCCAAAAGCTTACCCAATAAATAAAAAAAACGCAAAGCCACCAAAAAACTATTTGAGGAATATGATGTTGAAGAAAATTTCCTTAATATTTCTCATGACGATGAAGAGGACTGTGCTTGCATTTACTGTAACGCCCGTTATCCAAGATCTAAACTCGTAGAAGACTGGTTGCGATGCTTTAAATGTTCGCTTTGGGCTCACGCTTCTTGCGCCGATGTTTCAAGAAGAACTGAGTGCCAAGAATTTTGTAGCCAATATATGTCATTTTGTCCATTAGCAATATGTCATTTCGTCCGAGGCATATGGACAAAATGGATTATGATTGATCTCAGTTAAATATATTTTGTTTTTTTTTTCTGTAGATTTTTTGCTGAAAATATTCATTAGTTTCAATAATGTAAGGACAAAAGATGATTGATGGAAGCTATGGAGGTGATGTGTACCAATAAAAAAATGATATATGTCTAAAAATTTAAGTGTGCTTTGTTAGACATAAATAAAATAAGTCAGGGTAAAAAAAAACATTCATTACCCAACAATAGACAGATTTTTTCCACTCACCACAGGTTTTATAAGTGATGTTATGATGAGAATAAGTCAACCTGGACATCTTCGCTTACGAAAATGTCATGTATGTGATTGACAGAAAAATATTATCCAAATATCTTGGTTAGTAGAAAAACAACTCGACTTCCATAACAAGGCAACTAGATCATCATCATCATCGTTTATTTACACAAAAAGAAAAACAGCAAGCATAACAAGGCTATACATTTTGCAAATAAACATTGGGAAACCCACAGAAGCAACAGGTGTTGCTTGTGCGTGGTGTAAAAAAATTTTTATAACTTAAGATACTAAAATTAATAATGTTAACAAAAAGGTGAAATAAATATATACAGAACATTCAAAAACTTTGTAGACGTGTAAGTAGATATAAAATTAATCATATGTAGTATAAATAAAATAGATTAAAATAACCATTATAACAATCATAAGAACATCCGATACTTTTATATATAAAATAAATCACATGTATAAGAAAAATCACTCGGATCACAAAACAATTGGAGACGTTTAAGGATGAAATAGATCACATGGGAGGTGTAAATAAAATTTCTTACAAGTTGGAAATTTCTTACGAAAGCGTAAAGGTGAGTACATTTTTTTTTTATTTAAATAGAACATTTCAAATGGCATCATCAAATATTTGACCAATTTTCTCACGAGGTTGGCTTCTAATTAATTCATCAACCGCTTTTTTCAGATGTGAAAATGATTCTAGGGAATGTATGCTTTCTGGTAGGGAGTTGAACACAGTTGGTCCCAGAAAATAATAGGACCTCTGACCTTCATTCTTGGATGCATATGGTATAATATATTTATTTTTGCGGCGTGTGATATACTCATGGCTCGGCCGACTTAGTTTTCCCTTTTCCTTGAAATGGAACTATAAATCCAAAACAGTCGATGTAGAAGTTTCTTTTTGCAATAGAACGCCTTAGGACATTTTTGTAAAGTGAGTTGAACATGCTTACTTATACTGAGGCTTGTTCTGTAAGGCCAATCGAGTCCAACAATGTAGTCGTGTTTCAGCCTAACATCACTGATGAGATCTATGTTGTCTTATGTTGAATCATGGAGGCTTCGTTCTCGGTTGGACAAGGACTAGGCCGAGGGGGACGACATCTTTCATAACGAAGACGACATCTATGGGATCGACACTGAATTCAATTTCACAATGAAAAAATTATGATAATAATATAAATAAGCAAGGTGGCCATAAACACCTGACTTCAGTGAGTTGCGCCACCACTTGCTAACCACCCGATAAGCCCAAAACTCTCTTCCAAGTAGTCGAGGAAGTGCCCCCCACAATAGACCCGCTCGGAGGGGTCAGAGGCAAGTTGGTGGGGCCCTTGCAATGACAACTGACGCTTTGAGTGGACGCATGTGCTGGGAAACATCTTTATGCGAAGCTACGAGAGTAGTGAGCCCATGCAAAGAGGGTACATGGCGAGAATGTGCATGCTCCGAGTGTGGAACACACCCGGAGCATGCCACCATTTCTGCTCAAAACCTCATGGATTACGTATCCTATCTTCGACGGCAGGGCTATATAGCTCCTTCCCAGCCTGCTAACGAAGTGGTGAAAGCGACAGTTCTACTACCCGAAGGCACGGCTGGAGAGTAGATTCGCATTATGCTACCGATGAAGATATCCAGAACACGACGGGCGCTCCACAGAATTGGGCCCTTAAAGCCTCAAGAACTGGCTTGTTTGGTGGCGGCGATCCATAGTGTTCAGAAGCTGCTGACATGTGGCAAATTAACACCGCCGTGTACAGCGTCGTACAATTGCTTTCTGAATCGAAAATACGAAATTCCGGATTTGCAATTCGAAAGATTGAACGGCGAGTACACAAGATGAAGGCGAAGATCACGTTGGTGAGAAAACACGCATCTCGTAACCAATGTGTGATTCATTACAGGGCGACCAACAGGCTGCCTACGGCTGCAGTGCGGCTAATAGCCACTCAACTACGACGAATACATCACACTTTGAGTCAAGGCGTGATGCTAACCTCCAAACAACACTGTCTAGATAGGATATAAACGTTATTGCCTGGTTAGAATTCACTAGGGTGACAAGTTAAAAATATCACGGAAAACATCAGTTTCCAAGAGAAACATTTCCGCGAGTTGTGGATGATCCGCCGACCGCTTATCGAGTGGGATATTTCTGGAAGAACATCTCACATGGAGCAACGCAATTCAGATACTCAAGCCCAAGCGCAGTTCGAAACTTTCAGCAGGCAGCTTTGATAGCCTGAGCTCAATGAACAGCGCAACCAGATAACCCTTTCAGGTTTCCGGAACTTTGCTGCTCCAGGCCGAGATTGGCTAAACACATATTGGTGGAAAAATATCAAGTACCCACCGTCATCTGGCTAGAGTTTTCAACTCATGACTGGACGGAGAGCAGCCAATTCCGGATTGGTTTGTTGAAGGGTGGACCGTTCTCATTCCCAAAAGAAGAGATTTGTCGATTCCGAAGAATTACAGACTGATAAGATGCTTGAAATCGTGTTATAGGTTGTTTACGAGTATCTTATACACACGAATACTCACTACAGTTGACCAAGTATTTAAACGGATATATGAGCAAGAGGGTCGGAGAGAGGAGTCGCTGAATGTAAAGATAATCTGCTCATTGATAAGTATGTAACGCAGGACTCGAAACAGTATAATTGTAACCTTTCTATGGCCTGGATAGATGACCACTAGGTACCTGATACAACATCACAAGAGCTCATCTTGCATTTACTCAGATGCTTTGCGGTACTCGACAAAATAGTGGGATGCCTTAAATAATACATACCATTCTGGCGGATTCGCTTCACCATAACATCTGATCAGGTTAGAGTCCAAACAGGGTGGGTTATTTTCAGAAGGGATGAATTTCAGGGCGATTTCCTCGGTCCCCTTCTTTTCTGCATCTTTTAATCGTTGCGCTCAACACTCGAGGGGTTTTATATGGATAATCTTGAATTTCATACTTATGGAGAGAAGGATCTATACCAGTTCTTGAGGGTACTGGAAGAGTACACGCATGACATCGGAATGCATGCTAGTGGTATGCAACGATCTATCTCGAAAGAGGAAGGTGCAGATACTACGGAGATGATGTGCAGTTCTTGGAAGCATCCTACACCATTTGGATGCCCGAGAGACGTATACTCACCTCGGGGTGTAACAACGACACTCACAAGAGATACCAGCAGTTAAGAAACTCTATCTTCGTGGCATGTATCTGAACAAACTCCGACAAATCTGGTCATCTGAACTGTCGGGGAGGAACATGGTTGCTGCATCCAATTATACTCTACTCGTTTGGAGTAGTGGAGTGGACTCGGGAGGAGATGTATCAACTCGACATAAAGACCCAATAAATAATGCACCTCCATAGGAATTTGCATCTCAAATCATCCGTTCCACTGTTGTACTTTCCCCAACAGGGAGACCGTGGACTTTTGAGTTTGGAGTGTCTACATGACGGAATGTTTCTGGATAGAGCCTGTAAAATCGTCAGAAGTTTGGATCCCCTTCTTTGTATGGTCTGCAACTATAAGCCATCAGGCTTATTAGTTCTTTTCAACCACCAAAGCAGGACGACATTTGTCGTGTGGTTTTCAGCTCCGAAAAGAGGGGAAAGAACGGATGAAATATTGAAATTTTTCCATCGAACTCCGCAGACTCTATCCTGACTCTGTCAGGATGATTATTCTGATAATTGGAGTCACTGGTGGAATGATGCCCTCTCTACTCTTGAATCTCGAAATCATGCCGGCTTGCCGCACTAAGGCAGGAATCTTAGCTGGCTCACTGCGCTTACTCAGGGTACATGATATTCGTACCCAATGATCACTTACCTCACGGTGTGGTGAGTGGTCGTTGGTTGATGTTACTGGCAACCCCTCCTGAATTTATCGGAGCTCCAGGGGATAGGGCCCAGCCAGTCCAGCCTGATGAATGCATAAGGATGTCATTGTTGGCTCACTGCGGTCACTTAGGGCACATGATTCTCGGACCCAATGATCACTCACCCCATGCAGTGGAGAGTGATCGTTGGTTGATAATGCTGGCATGCCATTCTGAACATATCGAGGCTTCGAGATATAGGGCCTTACCAGCGCCAAAGATAAAGAAAGTTAAAATTGAAATTAAAATCGATACTTGCATTAACACATTTGCTAACTTACATATACGCATATGAAATAATAAAAAATGTTGCTATTTTGCTTGTCGTAGACATACATTAATATATAAAAGGATAAAATCATCAGTCAGAGCGCGGAAATTTGAACAAAAAACATAAATGCAATTAAAAATATTATGATTCTTCTGTAAAGGTATCCCCTGAATCCTGGCTCGAGACAAATAACCGATATCAATGTACTTTTCATTAAATACATCGATCACCTGATTTTAGTCAACAAGTGTTCCCTTTTGTAAATTGGTCTACAACTATCCTGACACCTCAGGCATCAGTCGTTCTGGGAGATGGAAACTCTAGAAAATTCCATCGCATATACCCAAGTATCATGTACAAACAGATGTGTTTGTTATGTTGACACCAACCACTAATTTCGTCAATAATTAAATTCATTTTCATCGATAACTCATTCTTGTTTTTCCCAGAAACAATGATTGTGGTATCACCAGCATACATAGTCATGTGATAATCTGTAATGAATTCAGGCAAGTCATTGATGAAAATCAAGAATAATAGTGGACCCTAAATAGATCCTTGTGGAACACATAGTTTCACATCATGCGAAACTAATATAATTCCATTACATTCAACCACAAAACTAAGGTTTTCCATGTACGATTCAATTCAACACAATACATTATTGGGAAATTCCATAATTAGTAATTTATTCAATACAAATTTGAAAGAGAAAGCATCGAATGCTTTTATTAGGTCCAAAAAAAAGTAAAAAATCCAGGTTATTGTTATCTACTTGTGCATAAATACTGTGTAATAGTTGGTGAGAAGCAGATTCAATTGATTTACTTTTCCTAAAATACGTTGATTATTGTAATATAGGTTATTTTGTTCAATATATGTCATATTCTTTCCTGCCTATTATTTTCTCAGAGTTTCGATGAGGAGAAAATCAACGAGATTCTCAATTTTTATCATACATATAAAAACTGATTCAACAAAAAAACTAATGGTTTGATATCAGTAATTTGCAGTAACACTAGACATACCACTACCATATGAATTTTTGTTCATAATATTGTCTGAAGTTTTAAAAATTTCAAATGACCATCTGAGAGACCAAAATGATTTTCAACAGTATTCTTGGCAGAAGTGCATGGTATAATGAAGTTCTGTACAAAATGATCTGAGCTGTCACAGCAGCTGTAGAGAAATGCCTAACAAACAAATTCCCAACCCTATATTGATCTTCAATATAGAAGTTACCAACAATTGAGGAAAAAAAATTTTTCCAACTTCAATGGATTTGGAATATTTTCCAGTCGATATTTTTAAGAAGTACCAGACTAGTGAACAAATAATTTTCATGTTAAACTAATATAAATATATCTTAGGAAACTATTATTTATGAATAACTCAGAATTGAAATGGATTTTCTAACATGGCTCTCCATTTATAAGAATATCATAAAGTTCAATCAATAACTTTCAACAATAGAACCGAACATAACAATACAGCGAATAATTGTCTCACTAGCTTCAAAAGACAAGTCTCGTGAACTTCCTACATTATTCTGAAGTTATGCCTTCTTATTACAGAAATAGTTAACAATAGAAAAATATGTTGCACAGTTTCAGAAAGTAATTAAGTGTCCTTTCGAAACAGTGTTTTTCATCTCCAAGTAGCGATAGGGGTATGAAAAATTAAAATTTTAATTAATGACTACAACTTTCAACTACAATAATGGAGTTATTCAAAGCAGGTTCGTATTGGGTTGACAAATGAACTCAATTCAATTCAGTTTATTGTCCCAGGAAACAATAAATGCTTATAATTGGGGACTAACTACAAAATATAATAAAATAACAGAAATAAGATATTTCACAATTATTTGTTAGTAGGTATCTTAATTTTTGACAGTGATTTGGTTCATCTTCTGACATGAATGTAAATATATTATGTCCAATTCGAAAGAAATTTGAGTTTCATTTATTTGTATTACTTTTACCAGAATGAATGAAGCAGCTAATTTTAATTTATAGGGGAAATTCAAGTCTAGTAATTAGTTTTGCTTATATAAGTTCAATGTTGGTTTCAAATATGATAATATGATAATATGATAATATGCTTCTTATTTTTTGTTTTGTAGGTTTTCAGAGGTTTGATTATAGTTTACTTGCTGTTCACCAAACAGAGATAAGATAGTGCAAATGTAAATAAATGAGACCGAAATATATATTTTTCAAAATTATAAAGGTATGAAATTTCTGACTTCGTGAGTAATTTCAATAAGTATTTTCTTTCGAATTTTCCCAATATATGTCTCATCAATGGATAAAATTTTTTGTGGTCTATTTAATATAATTTTGATCAAACATAATCCAATTATTTGAAGTATCAATCATATCAGGAAAATAATATATGAACATTTATTGAAATTGAGCCTCAACTTATGAGAATTTTTCCGAAATAATCTTTTATTTTTTTGTAACTGTCTGAGAAATATATAATAGTAGTACCATCAATGGATATAATTTATTTATACCATTCAATTTTGAATTGGTTAGTGAACTAAGTGTGAAAAAGAAAAAAAAGGAACAGGGATTGAGCCTTGAGGTACACCACAAATTATATTATGAAGGAAGCTTTTTTAATCATCTATATAAACATATTGTCTCCTATTATAAAAATGATTTCAAAACCATTCAAGAAGATTACCTCTGATCCCAATTTCGAATAATTTTCTTTTCAACAATATACAATGGTCAACTGAATCAAAAACTTCGCACAAATCGATGGACAAGAGACAACATTTCTTATTTTTATCAATTTCCATTTGGATTTGTCACACTACGTCTATTACTGCTGTCTCTGTGTCGCTAGACCTTTATATAGAAAGTTATTGTTTTCAAAATAATCCATAAGCCTCGTATGCATCAGTTTCTCTGAGATTTTTGCAAAAGCGTTGGTTCGCGAAATTTAATTCCAGAAATTTCAGCCTAGAAGATGAGCCCCGAAGTGGTCGACCTACAGAAACCCAAAACCAGGATGTTGAGGACCCTGTTAGAGAATAACCCATCAAAAATGGGGTGTGGAATTACGGATGAACTCAGTTTCAGCTCTCACGCGGTTTTTGATGGTTTGAAACGTTTCGGTAAGGTCAAAAAGCTCAAGTTTCGTGGTATTTTCTTCTTTGCTTTTGCGCAACCAAAACGATCGTCACGTGTGATGAGAAGTGGATCCAAGCACTTCCCAGGGGCGAATACCCACAAAAAAATGTCATGCTTATTGTATGGGGATCAGCGGCAGCAAAAACCTTTTGTGAAGAAATCGACAAAATGTACCTACCACAAATTGCCTCAGCAGCAGCCAGCACTGGTCAATAGAAGAAATCCTATCCTGCTCCACGACAAAACTCGTCCGTACGTTTCCCAAATTACCTTCCGAAAATTAAACAAATTGATCGTCGAAGTTTTGCCTCACCCACCATAGTCTCCAGACCTCTCGCCAACCGACTAGCATCGTTTCAACCTTCGCCAACCAGGACCAGGCAAAACGGCCTTCATCGACTTCATCGTTTCTCGAGCACACAATTTTCATGTTAATGAAATAAATCGACTTGTGTTACGTTGGCAAGAATGTACTGACTCAATTGGCGCTAATTTCAATTATATTGAATTACTATTCACTGAGGTATTAGAGTCTGAAGTAGACTTATAAAAATAGACAAAACTTCTGAAGTGACCTAATATTGTATTGAATAGAAACCGAATGAAGATTTTCATATTTCATTTCAATGAATGAGGGGTGTGAAGAACTCCAAAATGGCTGTTGAAGATTCTAGTTATAGTTTTTACTAATGATTGTGTTATTGAATATTTTATGGAACTATCATATCAAATATTTGTTGGATATGTTATGAATATTCGTTGAAAAAATTGTTTAAATGCTCCAAAACAATGGATAGTATGAAGTCATTGATTGGTAAGTAACAAGTTTTCAACTGAATTCGATCTAAATAAAACAATAGGATTGTTATCCTATTGTTGAAATCTTTAGAATTTCTCACATTCCGAACACTGTCTAAAAATTCAAGTTGGTAATGGAAAAGTCCAGAATGGAAAAAACTTATGACATCAGTACCTTCTTGAAATCGTATCGTGGGATCTCCTATACACTGACGTTTTGGCTTTATTAGTCAGCATTAAGAATGAAAACTTCTTTTTTCATCAAATCTTCAATTATGAATCTGAAACAAAAAATTCAAGTTCTCAATGGAATCAACTAACCTTCAATTTTTGTTGTGACTAAAAATCAAATGAAAAACCTTCCAGTGAAAGACTAGATGCATACGAGAAGTGAATTTACTTCAGATAGAGATGAATACATAATTTGGACACATTGCTGGAAAGCATTTTACTTGATGCAAATGAAGAGTGTATTGTTCTTTTTGTAACAATTTTTTATAACATATATGGTAGTACAGATTATAATTCCTGAGCGGAAAATACAATGTTGTCATATGTCATACATTTCAGGAGATAAACCTCATCATTAAATCTTCACTCATACAGTTGTTTAATTCAAGACATGTTTCGCTTCATTGTAACTACCCCCCAACCCCAATCACCCCATTAAATAGTAACAGTCTAACTGGTATAGCTATCTTGTTTCATAGCGCGTCCTAAATAAAATGTTTTGTGGAAATTATGTAATCATCATCATGAATAGTGTCATTAATTTTCATCGTTTTAATCATAAGAAGCAAACTTACTAAATGTTTTCCCTGCAATCCAAAATATTACAGGAAAATGACTCTGAGAGTCTTAGTAGCATGTAAAAACTGAAAAATAATCATAAATAAATAATATTAGTGCGTAATTTCTCAAGATTGAAACAATTCTATCTCACTCTTCATCCATTCGATTCGAAATCAAATTCCACACATATTCTCGAATTTGAAATCAATCTTTTTAAGCGTTTTCCCCAGAAAACTATTACGAAAATCTGTTTAAAAATCTGTTTTTCCGTTAATCAGCTGTCGCCCCCATACGAACGGCAACTCTCAGAAGTTGAGAAACTTGTGCGAGCTAAGGACTAACGAGGTCTCACCTTTTAACGTGTGATTCCTACGAATGAAAAAATCAAACGTTTTCATTATTATACAAAAATAGAGCGATCATGTTGAAAATTTATTTCACCTGTTTTCTCAGGAATAGACACCCACTTGGCCCATCACAAAAATTTCTCCGACAGACCAGAACTGAGGATACCACAATGGATATTGATACGTATGTTTATAAAGGTGATATAACTCTGGGGTCAGCTGAAAGTATTTTCGTTAGATTTATCCTCTACCAAAGATACTGAGGTAAATGAACAACTACTCATTAGATGGTGTGAGTGTTACCTTCCGTGAAAGCACCAATTCCAAAGATAATGAATATTACTGGGGCTTCAACCCAACACCAAACCGTTATTTTCAACACCTCGACACGTATTTCAATCGAATTCATTTCATTTCAATTGCACTGTTTAATCTTCCTCTTGAAGATGACCACTTAGTTATTGAAACACGTGTCGAGGTGTTAAAAATAAGGGTTTGGCGTTGAGATAAAACTCCAGTAATATTCATTACTATACCAAAGATTCCAAACAGTGCATCAAAAGTACAAAGAAAATTTGAATTGAAAGGGTTATATATTTTTTAAGGAGTGATTATTTTTTGGGAAAGAAAGTAGTAGTGGAGTAGTAGAAAGCCAAAAACTTTCTTTCCCAAAATACAAAGAAAATGTTCAGTTTTCAATCAAGTTGTCCATATAAATCAACAAACCCGAAACAATCAAAATTATTTTATTCATTGGTGCATTAACCACTGGAAAAAAGTCTCGTACGGGCCTGTATCAGTTATTACATATAAAAGTTTTGCTGTGGTTGTTCAGTGATAAAAACATGTATTTCAGTACGATTCATAATTCTCTGAAGATCCTTAGATTGTGTGGAAGTGATCCTAGAGAAGGCTATGGCAAAGTTCAATGTATTCTTTTCTCATTGAATATTATGTGCTCCTTAAGTATGGTCGTTTTATTAATTTTAAAGTTTTACAACATGCAGAAAACAGTTACGGTCTCTGATGTTACAGATGCCGTCACTTGTCTATTTTTATTCAGTCATGTAAGTAAGGTGAATTTTTTTTAAAAAATTCAGAAATCAAATGAAAAATACACGCATATAGTAGATTTTGTGTTGTTCTCTAAAAATTGTTGAAGAAAATAAGTTACTTTTTAATATAATCAACAAAGCGTTGTCTTTGAAAGTCCGTTGAAAGAGCTCCGATTTTTATTTTGTTTTAGTTTTTTTATATTATTTCAAATCAGAATTATTTCAAAGCGGGAACAAAATCATGTATATCATTCAGATAATTTTTATGATACTCATATAAAAAAATCACTGGCTTTATCCAAAAGAACTCATCGTATAATGGTCAGTAGAACAGTTCATTATACATATAATAAAAAACCTTCACGAAAGTAGTAATGGTGGATCTGAAGCATGTGACAGATATCACAGATATACTGAAATTGATCATTTATTTGAAGAATATATGCATCAAAAACAAGTAAATGAAAATTTTCAGAAATTAAAAAAAAACTTATTGACTCATTAATCTTTTTTGTGAAAAACCGGTTGAAAAAAAAATATTAATAGGAGTCGAGCAGAAACTGATATGGATTCAGTGAGTAGTTATTATATAACGATTGAAGAATTATTGTTTTTTGCAACCAAAGTTTATTATATTTACTCGCAAACATTCACAGGTAATTCCAGTAATTGAACTAAGGCATAATAGTAGCGTCTTCAACCATGTTCAACTGGCCGCAATACTCACAAGGGTCATTTATCTCTTTACTGATATGGAAGCAGTAGCTGTGTCCAGTGTCCTATGTGAACGCTGTAGGTTATGCCAACTATTCTGTCATTTTCGAAAACTTCTCCTGACTTCTTTCCTTATTTTTTACAAGTTGACATCTCAGTCTCTCTGGAAGACATACTTCCTCTCAAAGATCAGCAGATCGTGAAGAACCATCCCAACAGGTAGTCAGCTACAGCACCTCAACAGAAACTGTATCATTGGCTGATGCCATTCACCATTCTCAAAAGGCCCTTTCACTGTGTATTTGCCAATTTATCTCTATATTTTTCAATCATTTACGCTTAATGCCAAATTGGGGAACTATAAAACAATATGAGCTGATCTACTTCGCATAAAACTGTTCGTTTTTGACTACTTCGCCTATTTATATTCGGTATCATTCCCGCAAGTTAGGGTATTCTATCCTACACTTCCTTTATAGTTTCTTTAATGTGCTTTGTAATAGTTTCTATATTACTGAAGATGATTCCAAGATACTTCAGGATTTTGCCAGGCATCATTTTCTATCGCCAAATATACATTTCATGTCATCCCGTTTCATATTCTTTGTACTGACAGTTTTCAATGTTACTTCCAGCTTGTCGCTCATCATCCAGTCCAGTCCTTCCTCTATGCATTATCTATCTATGCACAGTTCTATGGGAACATCAGCATGAGGTCTCTTGCGAAAAGAATCTTGTAATCGCCCTCTGAAGTTAGGAGTCCAGTACATCGTTATACAGCATATTTCAGTACAGGTCTTAGTTCCGATCCCTGTGGTAGGTTTACTCCTACGCTTTAAATCTTCCTACAAGCTAACCTTGAAATTTCTACCAATGAAGTAGTTCGCTAGAAGTTTAATCATATATCTTGATACGCCCATTTTTTACAGTTTCTCAATAATCAATAACCAGTTCACTGGGTTGGATGCGTTACGCACGTCCAGAGCTACTAAAACGCAACATGTTCTCTTACATTACTTTGTTGTGTTCTGACGTGTTTTACAGCCATCAGTTTGGAGTGTGTTTCTCAAAGTCGAACTGATTTTGGGGGAACCACTCTTTCTTCTATTTCTGGCATTAGTCTGTTTCAAAACATAGCCTCAAACACTTTACTGAAGATAGTCAGAAAACATACTGAACTAACTGAATGAACTCAAGTTTCAAGCTACATACCGTTATGACTACTTCAGGAGTAATTCGAATCTCTTCAGTGGCTTTTCAGTGTTCAGTATTTTATGAGTTCCTTTTCTGAGAAGAGTTGTATCTATTCTAATCTGCCTCTATATTTCATCTTTTTAGAACAGGGTCAAACGAAGTATTCACGATCTCATTTCTTCTTGGCAAGATTGGGTTATATTGTAGCTCATTACTCCTCGTACTTGTTGACATTCTGTGGCCTTGTCGTTTTCCAGGTGATTTTTTTTGTTTTTGTATTTGTTCGTCTCACGTGTCTACCAATATCATCTCTTATTTCAACTCTTCCGTTCCTTGATGAGATTCCATAGCTTGTTTTCACCGTTTTTATGATGCGTTTTTTTGTATATTTTCTTTCCTTCCATATGAATGGTTGTTACCTCGTTTCTGAAGATTTCCCAATTCACTAGAAATTTTCTCGTGATGCCTTGATGGTAATTTGACATCATCTTCTTCATATCCAAAAGGTTGAATTTCTGGTTTCGTTTTATTTTGCCTATCACCTTTCAGATTGGAATTTAACCGCAAATTTTTTGTGTGTCCATAGTCACGTAGATGCATAATATTATTCTACTTGTTGATGTCTTTCTGTCACATTTTTTTCGTGAATGTCTTGTATTTGCGAACCCGTCAATTTGGCATTTATATCTCCCACCACGAACGTCTATCTGTTCTCATCTTCATGACTCATTATTTCATGAACTATTCTTTTGTATCTCGTTGTTCTTATTTTTGGTAACAGGCAGCAGTATATCATTCCAAACATTTCAGACTCGAAGATTGAGTATCCCTCTTCACTTCTAGTGGAGCTCAACTAGACTTTATTATTCACGCGTGATACTTTATTTTCCATTTTAGAATATCCCAGCCATTTCATCTCCTTCAACTCATTCTTGTTTGGTTTACTAATAATCATCAGATCTATTTTCATCTCTCTACAAGTAGCATACGCTAAGTCATGAGCTATTATCCCCCCCCCTCAATCAGTTTGTATAATTTTCATTTACGTCTATTCTCAGTTTACCTCATTTTACTCCAGACGCATTTTGTTTCACGCTTTGTAAACTTGGGATTTGGATCAATTTATTTCACATCTTCGCTTCACGGAGAGCTTTCAGGAACTCCTATTCATGTGTCTCTCTTCTACGCATTTGAAATAGCTATTTCTCCTGTTAGGGCTATTGCAGCCCCTGGTTTATTTCCAAAATGCCAAAACATAATAGTTTCACTTTTTCGAATACATCAAAGTCCACAATTCCTATCTGCAAGGATCCTTTTAGCAGAGATCCTGCTTTCTTCTCATCTAAGGAGATTATAGACGCTCAAGATCTATCTAATCCAGGTCTCAAGTTACTGATTGAAAATTGTCTTTCGGGTCTTTCTTGATTCAATGTTTCGTATTTCCAGCGCTTCATATTTCTCTTCCACTGTTCACTTGATCACCATTACTACGTCTTTGCCATTTTCCATGACAATCAGTAGTTTACCATTTCTTGTACTTCTCTTGTGATCAGGAGATCCTCCATCATTTGTTACACTGTATTTAACATCTTTCCGTAGTTTCTTGAGTTTTTGTTCAATAATGAGCCCACACGTTTATCTTACAATTTGTTCTCTTACCATTTTCCTCACTCCCGAGACATTTATCTCCTTCATGTGATGCAATGCTAACCATCTATCTTCATCATTGGTCTCCCTCATATTATTCCAAATATTTCGAATTGTTCTACAAGCATTATTTATCTCATGAAAAATGAGAATTGAAACTTCCTGTTTTTATACCACTTGTAATATGAAAGCATGAGAAGTTTTGATTCTAATTTATCATGATGATCTCCTACCACGTAATAATGGCTACATCCATCAATCTTTTTTTTCCCTTTCTTCATCCTCGTCATTCTATTTTCCAGTATTTCAAGAACCTCATTCATCTACCGTAGTTCTCCCAGTCATGGGATTTTTATCACTATCCTCGGTTGAGGGGATTCTCAACTTTCCTTCTTGCTGTTCCTAGACTAGTAAGTCTAGTTTCATGCCGTAAGTTATTTTATTTGCCTTCTCGTACTTTCTCATAACTTTCTTCAGATTACTCAGGATTTTGTTCATTTTGTGTGATAAGATATAATTCAGTCTTTCATGTTACCTTTTGCTCATCATCCGGAGAGTTCATCTAGAACGAAGGTATAGATCAAATGTTATTCCCAGAAAGTATCGTCAAAGCTTTCTCCTTTTCTGATTACCTCTCAGTGAACTTCAGCTTTAACTAGGAAAAATATGCTAATCCTCACTCATTCCATCATCTGATTGTACTTTTGGTATTTCATTTCCACAAGTATCTAGGGAAATATAGGCCTGCCTCTGCTAGGCACTAACTACAGAAGTGAGATTACGTTCCCGCCAGTTCGTCTGGCCATTCGGGTATCGCTCGCGACACACTTTATTACTCCCTGTGTCATGCATACCCTGGGTGCGATGGTGCTATACCTCGAGTTTGGGGTGATTGGTAGTCCCTCACCCCAGATAATGGATTGCAACTGTAAGAAAATAGTGGATACAGCGACATCCACTGTATACAGTAGTGAAAAATCCGTGACAATGATTGAATGAGATTTTGTTTTGATTTATGGATGGAAATAACAAAGCATTTTTCTGAAGACTAGATGAAAAGAGTGAAGACGAAAGAAAGAGATGTTGAAGACAACATCATAGCTGCCATGACAAACTCCTCAGGTTCCGAATTCAACCCACTCGACCTGAGAAAAGAGAAGGTCGATTGCATTGGTGAGTCGAGGCCTTCAATATCAACAGCTTTCATATGGGCCTTCTACTGAACGGATTCCAACTCGATGACAGAGTTGTGATCAGTGTCGAAAACATAACAAAGTTCATCAGCCGCTCTTACAGCTGCTCTGAAGCAGCTGACCTAATTCCTGCTCCCTCCTAGTCGCGGACCAAGCAAACAAGGGGATCTGAATTCTTGATGACCTTATAGGCTCCATCCATGGCTCTCCTGCTGTTGGGGGAAAGTACAATCGTTGAAGTGACTATTTTGGTGCAGGATGCTTCCATTTACGAGCTGCACATCCTATCCGTAGCATCGTTCTCTTTTGAAATGGATTGTTGCACATTTATTTCCAGCAACTCTGACTTGCATTGGATCTCTTTACTCTAACATTTTCATATTTTTGTCGTTTTCATTCAAATTTTATAGTTCCCTCCGTCAACAGGCAGCACCGTGCCCGCTATCCAAGTCGCCATGTATTCAAGGTCATTCAGTTCTGAACCTCAATCTCATCACTCTGGCGTCACAATGATATTGAATGAACCCTCAGAGGACCTGGAACAAAGATCATTCGAAATTTGATTTCGAAAATCTTCCAGTGTTATTATTAAGAACTTTGAGATTGTTGTGTGGGGGTATGACTTTGAGAAAGGACTGCATATATAAAATAACCTTAAAAAAAATGCTTCAGCCGCTTGACCTCGGGTACAGATATATTCATGCACCAGCGACCATGAGCACAACATTCGTGTACACAAGTGATGAATGATCCCTATAGACAACCTCTTACAGCAGAGCGTGATTGTGGAATACTTGGATACTACAGTTCTTTCTGCTATGGCTGGGTCTTTTTGTAATAGGAGAGCCCAAGCGAGGATTTCGGGATTTACAAAAGCGCGGCAGATTAATATACAGGGGGATACCTTGTACCTGGTTAAGTACCTCCACCAAATATGAGCCCCATATATAAGGCCGCCTGTGAGGGATAAAGGATCAGATTAGTAAAAAAAATTGATCGTCAGAAATTCTCGAGCGCGTCAGATTAGGGTAGGGTGAGTTAATTACCTGCTAAAAAGTGTATACTCCAGTAATCTGATAATTTTAGAGTGACGTAAAGAAAGGGGAGGGCAGAACAGTTGTGAAAGAATAACGTCACATTCTCGAGCGTAGATATTTTTTTTCATTTTAAAGAAAATAATTCAAGGATAACGAAAAATATATAATCTGACCATTTCCGCAAGCCGAAATAACAAAAATTCGTCGATAAAGTTTAATGCGTGCAGCTTCATTCTCTATTCACTTCTTCTCTATCTATTACTCTGTCACATCCATCCCCACTCTGAATTCTGTTGCCATGACGCCATCACAGCTGATCACAGAGACTCGTTTGTGATGAAGATGATGATTCAATAATCAATTAATTGATGGATGTAGCCGTTATTACGTGGTAGGAAATCATAATGAAGAAAAGAGATATTAAACTTTTTATGTTTTTTACCACTTTTATTTGTAACTGACGTTACTGTAGTTTCGTCCTATAAGGATATTTTCAAACTTATACAATATATAACGATATTTTCAAACTTATACAATATATAAGTTTGAAAATGTCCTTATAGGACGAAACTGCACTAACGTTAGTTACAAATAAAAGTGGTAAAAAACATGGAAAGTTCATTTTCTCTTTTCTCCATTAATTATTCCATTGATTATAAAAAATTAAATTTTTTTGAGCATATTTTAAAATTATCTTCTTATAAATACGAGTATTCTACTTAAAAACATACACTCATGCTATTTCCTGAGCTTTTCAATTAATTAAGTTCGATGAATCGAAATTTAAAAAAAAATATTGTTTTTGTCAGATTAAGCGAATCCCTCTAGATAATCGTCAGATTATGAGACAGCACGTCTAAAACATAAAGATGAACCATATATATCTGAATCTGAGGCGCTGGAGTATTTCAAAATGGCGAATTTTTTTTGCACATCATAATAATGACCGCGAGTTTGCGTCAGATCGAAATCTTCAGATCGAAATCGTCAGATTATTGAATGAGAACTTTTTATGTTGCACTCAACACCCCCTTAGAAAATCTGACGCGCTCGATAAAATTTTTTCCCTTTTCACTTTCAACCCTTACGTACAACCACCCACATCATGCAAACGATCAGATTAGTATACCAACATTATTAAAAATACGTAGGACATTGATGCTGACGCGCTCGAGTATGTCCATGCCACAGTATTTTTTTACACATTTAAAAATCTATAGCCGCTTCCCCCACCGATGAAAAGATATATATTATATAACATTTTTTTCAACTTATCATTTAAGCTTTTCAACCTAATGACGCTCAATGACGCTCGAGTAAATCCCCATTTTGCATCGTGGGCTCCCCTGCTATTGCGGACTGAACGCTTTGATGCAGACATCTGGTCTCCGTGCTATCCTAGTGACTGTGAGCGGCAGATGAGCGTTCAAGGCCATGAGATTCACAAGTAGTCCCAAGCTGAAACTGTACACACACACACACACACACACACACACACACACACACACACACACACACACACACACACACACATATTCAAATCCATATGGCGTAGCCCAAGCTCAAGGCTATGAATCGAGGACAGACACGCAAGTCAAGATGGATATTCACGTACTCGAATTCAAATTGACTACACCTACTCAAGTCAAGCCTTTGTGCTAAGTTGCTAGTTCTGATCTACGATTTGGTTAAGTAGTCTTAAGTGACTCAGAAAACAATTTTTGAAATGTTTCTCTCATTCAAACGTAATTGAAAAATGTCTGAGTTTACTGAGTTTGCAATTATAAACAGAGTATAAACATGAGTTTGCAATTTTCCACAAACCATCGTACACGGACATTATCATACATAATTCCTCCACACACCCGTACCAGCATAAGGTTGCTGCATTCAATAGTATGCTTCACAGATTATTGAATATTCCACTGTCTGATAGGGATTTCCAGAAAGAGCTGAATTTGATCAAACAAATCGCGATTAATAACGGTTAGAAAAACATGTTTCATTTTGTAACTTCGAGGGCCCGTAACTTGGTTACGAAGACTTTTAGGAAAAAAAGTTATATGAAGTACTGGTGATATTTTGACCCCATCTATACATTCCCAAGAGGAAAAGAGGAAGTCCAGGGACACCCTGTATATATTTAGTATTGAATGTGTAGAATTAGTTGAAAGACACGCCAGATGAAGCCATTGTATGGCGAAACATGTGTTGCGTTTTTGTAAAACAATTTAGTGAAAATCTCACAATAAAGTGTTTTTGGAATACGTTAGTTATGGATTTTCATCAAGTATCGGCCGATTCCATCATATAAATGGATATTCATTATTCAACTCAGTATGCATATAGGTCGATTATCCAATTCATTTTCGAAATGAGATTCACTGTTTGTATTCTTCAGTATTCGATAATGAAGGCAAATGAGTATTAGTAAATATATTGATTCGCCCCTATAGTTATTCTGCCCAATTTACTGAATTATTCTTAACCTGTAACCAAATTTCGATTTTTCAAAAATTAAATGACTGATGATTCATTCATTTCAAGGGAACGTTGAAGTTATCAGCCATGTTCTTCAAGAAGAAGAATACTCGAGAGCTCCTCACCAAGATGCTAGAAAATTTCTGGAATTCGGATGACTTCAAACAAAGCTCTATCCAAAAGGAAGTTTCGGAAGTTCACAAATCGATCAAATATACAAACAATTTCATATTTGGTCTCCATTTCTTCAATGCCGTTGGTTTCCTGACGGGGCCACTACTAACGACTGACCCTATACTACCTTTTGATTGTTTTAGACCACAATGGGCTGGATACTATGGTCTCCTGATTTACGAGGATATAACAGCTATCATATCGATACTTTTTCCTATTCTCTCCGTGGATCTTTTTTTCATGGGTCTAATGAGATTAACACAGATTCAGTGGAAGTTATTGAATCACGAACTGTATCATACTTTTGATCATATTCATATGAAAGATGATAGTGTTCAAGAAAAAATCAAATTGAAAATCAAAAAGTGCGTGTGCCACCATGAATTTTTGATTAGGTATGTATTGGTATGTTGTTGATAATTCAAAATGATTGAGAAACTATATTGAGGAAATGAATCAAACGATCATTTTCACATAAATGGATTCCGGTGAGTTTGTAGCTAATATAAAACATAAAACAAGTTCAATATAGCTTGCCCTAGCATCCTCCATAAGTTAAATGGCTTTTAACGAAAAAAAGAAGTTTCTAGAAAATTAATTCAATAAAGATCCACTAGCACAGACCATATTGGCATTCATACACTGAACGAATAGGAATGGAAAACACATCGAATTTGCATGGACTCCTAGTCACCAAGGAATCTCGGGTAATGAATTAGCAGATCAGGCAGCCAAACGAGATACCGAAATACCTTATGATTCCTGATTCAACCGGAAGACGTAAAACATTATTTTGAACAACAGATTATGGATTTATGGCAAACTGAATGGGAGGAAACAGAGGTGAAGCCAAAAATCACACCCTGGAGGCATTCTATTCCAAAGACACGAAGAGAACAACAAACTGTGATTACACGCTTGAGAATAGGTCATACCAACTTAACTAACATATTCATGCTCTTAGGAGCCAACAATGTAGGCAGAGGCTAACAGTGAAACATTTCTTGCTAAATTGTGTCCAATATGATGAATGTTTGAAAGATCATAATGAAAGTCTGGAAAGCTATTTGGGCTATACTCAAAAATTTGAACAAGAAAGCAAATGATAAACAAACTAATAGTAGAAGGCCAATGACCTCGTAGTCACGCCTTCAAACCATAAAAAATAATAACTCTGCTATCATTTGAATTTTTTCAATTATAAATGTGGTAAATCAATAAGAGTATAGGATATAGAAAACTTTGTACTCAAAAAGTCACTTGAAAAGTTAAACAGATGTGTTACATTTCTTTCTGAAATACTTCATCATCTTTTTTGTCACATGTCATTAATTACTTTTGAAAATCATCAAAACATCAAAAAAACTTGAAAAATGATGAAAAGATGAAACGTAGTTCGAACATTCAAACGAGTTACGTAAAATAGAAATAATCATCGTGTTCCTGCGCGGACCTCACTCACCAATTTTCAATGATTTTCTCTTTTCAAAAGGCTTTCTGGATAATACCATAATCTTCACTTGTGATGCACTATTTGGAACCTTTGGTATAGTAATGAATATTAGTACAGTTGTACCACCTCTTGAAGATGATCACTTGGTCATTGAGATACGAGTCGAGGTGTTGAAAATAACAGTTTGGTGTTGGGATAAAACTCTACTTACATTCAGTATAATCCTTGTTGTCATGAACACTGACATGGGTATTCGATTGCGTAAATTTTTATACTTACTATACCTATTCTTTTTGAATTACATGAACCCATGAACATGAACACATGTCATGTACTCCATTGTACAGTCACGTGGTATTTGTCCATGTAGCCAAGTGAAGTGTCGAAAATGCATTACGCTTTTATGTCAGCAAAACTGATAAAATTTTATTGAATTCAAATGTTCTTGCCACTTTGATCGTTTTTATATTAGTTGCTATTACAGAAGAAATATGAGTTTACATTTCACATGTATAACAACTGAGGCTATCAATCGGATTCTCAAATTCCAGATCAACTATAGTTTGAACCTCTAAGAAAGTTAGTAACTTCCACAGAAAGAAAATAATTACATACGCGTAGAGCATATGCAGACATTTATTTCAGATACAAACCGGAAGAATCACCATTTCGAAACAATACTTTCAAATAAAAATCAATTTCATCATTCAGTTTGTACTACAGACATTGGTTATGGAATTGAAACAGATATCATTCATAAAACCACTACACAATGTAATATATGAAAGAGTAATACACAATGTTACTCAGAAGGAACAATATCATACTCTGTTTCATGGTGAATTTTACTAGTTCGGACTTCCATTGTCTAGTATGATATATTATGATTTGAAGTCTCTGAAAAAATGAATAAAATTGAAAATTAAAATGGATAGTTGAAGAAAACAACAATTACATCAACCGTGAAATGAAATTACAATAGAACGAAAATAAGCAGAAAAATTGATTGAAAATTGAACAATTAAAAATGAGAAATGAAAGTCTTAGAAGATTTCAAACCAGGTTACGTTTTGATTGTTAATATCCACAATCGTCTTCGGGTGATGACTGGAGTATTTCTTCGAAATGTGACTATTTATAGGACATTCAAACGCTTTCACATCCCCCTCTTTCAGTGGGAATTGACCATTTTTTCGCTCGATGAGGGTTTCCATATGTTCCGTATCTATACGCTATCTAGGCTAAATGCTTCATTGGACAACAAATATGCAGCTTCTTCTAACTTTCTATTAAAACAGTGTTCCTCTCTGCTCTGCTACTTCCAATTTGCTGGTTTCTCCTGGCTATGTATTTCTCACGTGCTCAGCAGAATGGAAGTCCGAACTAGTGAAATTTAATATCATACTCAATGGTGTACTTCAAAATTTCGGCATAAAACACTATCACCACCGTTTTGTATAACATTACTGGACAGAGCAATAATTTATTCCTCAACATTACGACATCAAAAAACCGCAACACGTTTTGTGTGGAAACTCTACACAAATCTGATCCCAGCCTATGAATTATTTCAATTGAATATTTTCGTGTAGAATTCATTTTGGGAAAATAACGTCGATGACGATGGATTAAATGGTTCACCAAACATTTGGGCCAACTTCCAGAACACAAATAGTTTCTGAAAGTTCAGTTTTGTGTCAATACTTTTCAATGTATTGGGCTGCTGGGCACTTCTGAATAATATCTGTTTTGATTTCCATATAATGATTAAACGCAAAAATTGTCAAATCATAATGATTTTTGTATCTGTAAGAAAAGGTAATTGTTTCAGATAGACTTTTCCAGTCTGCTTCTGAAAAATATGTCTAATAAAGAAGTTGGAAAGAGATTTTAGCTGAATTTTTCCCAACTTGCATGTACTTTATTGTTTAGTGAAATAGTAATTATTCACCTCTATGGATGGAAAATTACAGTATTATTGATTTAATTATTTCGAATACATTTTTCAGATATGTAGAGAAAATTAATGACACTTTTTCGACATCGTTGTTCTTTTACATGGTGATAATAGTTCTGAGTATGTGTGTGGAGATGTACAACGCAACTACTTTGTGAGTAATTAATTTTACTTTTATGTTATTGGTTTACCTCAGATACTTTCAATAATTATTTCAACCGTTTTGTTGAAAACCATCATATCGACTCATTTCAATACGTCCCTAACACAGGAGTCAGATATTCATAAGGAATTAAATTCCGTAACACAGCACTGGAAATGAACATATGTATATTGAAATATGTCACTAAATAGTGAATTGATGGATGTAGCTGTTACTACGTGGTAAAAGGTCATCATGAAAAATGAAGACTGATTTTTTTTATATTTTTTTGCCACTTTCATTTGTAAATTACGTAACTGTAGTTTCGTCCTATAAGAACATTTTCTCTTTTTTGGGAAAGAAAGTTTTTGACTTTCTACTACTCCATCTTGATACAAAAAAAAAATATATCAAGATGGAGTAGTAGAAAGCCAAAAAATTTCTTTTCCAAAAATTAATCACTCCTAAAAAATATAACCCCTTCAATTCAAACATTTTCTCAATCTCATTTTTCATTAAAAAAAATCTCTAGATTTTCATTTATATCGATTTTGAGACAGGTTAGCAAAATTTTCTGATGAAAATTAAAAATTTGGCGATGAATATAATAGCTATAATTTTTTTCAGTTCCGATCCCCAAATTATCAGAAGAGCTTTCGTGTACACTACCGCAGGATGCACTGCATTCATGATCTGTTTCTGCTACCCCTGCCAGGATATGATTGATGAGGTATAAGTAGAGCTATTCATAGTTTGCATCGACTTTTTCTGAGAACTACCACTATTCACATTCTAATTTCGTTCAACTAGTCATAGTGCTCTGAATTCTCTTCTCCTTCTGAACATGTTTAGAACACGTGTTTGCATATTATTGTATGATGAATTCCGATGTTGAATCCGTCCCCAACTAGAGAAGGTCTAAAACAAACAATTATCAACTCATTTGCACACCAAAAAATAACAAGAATATATTTGAAAAAGTTTTCTACCTATCATATACCTTCTGATCTACCATGAAGGCATCATTACAAACAACCAACCAACAAAATTTTCTATTGGTGACTGAATCATAGTTAACCTGAAATTTTCAGTAGTGAATTCGCACATGACCAAATGTTATAGATTGATATGTGAAATGAGTGGAAATAAATCATATTCATCACAGATATGGTCAAATACTGGTTGCACCCTTTTTTTTACTGCAACAATTTTGATATATTTAGCCATTTTATAATACACGAAAATTAGATCGAAAGCACAGTGTTTTCTGTTCCCTACTATATCAAAAGTGGCAAAATCTGAATCATCAATATTCTGAATAATAACAAACCATGAACAGATGATAGATAGGTCAGTTTCTGTCACCCGTTATTAGTTCTGCACTTGTACAACAAAGTAATATTCTGATTTCTTTCTATTTCCCTATCTCTTTCTTTCACCTTGGATTTCCGAGAGAGAGAGAGAGATCAATTTTGCTGCTCGTATGTATATGGAGAATCATTGGTCAAAGAAAACTTCAAAAGCGATAACAAAGTTTTTCAGGCTTTAAACTAAGCTCCTGAAATTTTCAGGTTGTGAATTTTGGGAATATCTACGTACACGTCTACTTTTATAATGACGCCATATTTGTATGGAATTGAAATTTTAGCACATAGAGAAAGATTTGATAATAACTTCAATTTGGCGATAACCTGATGAAATATGTTAGAATGTCTTGGATATAATGTGATCTCTGAAATGATTAATACATAAATTCAAAACCTTCTAAAATTATTTGCTTATTTTTTCATTGAACTAGACAGTATTGAGAGCCCATAACTTTCATGAACTTCTCCTTCTGGCTTTGAATAGCTACCACGCTACTCGTATCCTACCGCTTCTATGACTTTGTAAGTAATATGGCGAGGAGCTGAGCTACATTGCCTTCGATAGCTCGATGATAGTTATCGGTTATTGGGGCCTCTATTTCGCGTTCTGGTCTTTCACTTTCCATCAAATAAGGAGTAAGTTACCAGAAATACTATAGTGGACTGTTCAACAAATGAGGTGAATGTTCAAATTTCGCGAGCTTCGTGAATTCAAATAGCGATTTTTTTATTTGTTTATGTTCATACACTCGTCTCGAATATATATTCACAGTTTCAAATGTTTAGCGTGTTTAGTTTGTTGGTTAGAGGAGACGATTTTCAGCCATAAAAAATGGATAGAAGAATTTGCATGAATTCTGTTGTAAAAATTTGAATTGAGTGCTTATACAGTGCACTGATTGTACCCTGAGTCAGAAAAGTGTTAACAGGTCTTGTTAGGTCCAAAGTGAGTGGGTCTATTCGACCCCCCACTGCAATCCGAAAGTGTTTATTGTGGCTCAAACCTATTCACACTCAGCTAAATAAACCCAGCTATTCACGAAGCCGATTAGTTTGAATGGTGAGTGGTCTTTCAGGTCAGATGGTAAGAGTATGGCTTTGCCGAATTCTAAAGACCTGATTCGGTCCCCAGCGGGGCGGGCACAAAGTATATGCTCTGTTGATGAGGTAGGTAGGTAGGTCTGAAGTGAGTGGATCTATTCGACCCTCCACCGCAACCCATAAGGGTTTATCGTGGCTCACACCTATTCACACTCGGCCAAATAAACCCAGCTTCTTAACGAAGCCGATTAGTTTGTATGGTGAGTAGTCTTTCAGGACAGATGGTGGGAGTACGGATCTGCCGAACTCGAAGAACCTGATTCGGTTCCCAGCGGGGCAGGCACAAAGTATATGCACTGCAGTTCCATCATTTTTCAGACAGAGGCGGCACACACTGTCTTCCGACAGTCCAAGTCTCTGCATGTGATGATTCAAATGACAGTGACCTGTAAGAAGGCCTGTAGACATCGTAGTTCATCCCTACTGTAGTCCAAAACTGTTTGGAATCAAGCTTCGAAGGGTGAATAACTCTTCTTGCCATCCAGGTGTTAAGAGTTTGTTTGGCAAAGCTCAAAGCGATGCCAATGACAGGTTCTAGTCCAATGAAGCAGCACCCTCCTATGCAAGAGAGTCAGCAGCTTTATTGCCTTCCAGGCCAGTATGGCCAGGAATCCAGCCCAGAGACAATCTGTTTAGTCTTCCTATCGAGGAGAGTCTTTTTTGGCAGTTTGCTACCAATTTAGACGTTGCTCGGTGGGAGCCAAGAGCTTCCAACGCCGCTTGACTGTCCAAGAATATTTTTAGTGACTTGTGAGTGAGGTTGGATTTATCCAATCTCTCCGCACATAATTCAATAGCGTAAATTTCCGCTTGAAATACAGTCGCATAAGTTCCTAGGCAGGTAGATAACTCTGTCCTGTGTCTGCGCCTGAAAACACCTGCACCAGAACCGGAAGGTGTTTTTGATCCATCTGTGAACCAACAACTATCTGCTCTTAATATTTCCTTCTTCCGGAGGATCTAGTCCTCTCTATTCGGGAATAGTACTTTATAAGGCAGTTCGTAGTTGACAGTTGAAAGCATGAAGTCAGAGGTCATTTCCAGAATGCTGTGACTACCGAAGTCAACCAAAAGTCTGTTGCACTCTGCATTGAATTGATTTGTGCAATTGGCAATGTGCACAAGTCTGTATGCAGTCCATGTAGCATCTCTTTCCAGAAAAATGTGGAGAGGAGGTAAATCTAGAAGGATCTCCATGGCCGCTGATGGTGTGGTACTGATGGCATCACTGATAGCGAGACAAGCCTGTCTCTGTAAGCCAGAGAGCTTCGCTTGGGCCGTTTTCTGTAAAGCCTTCGGCCACCAAGCAATTGCACAATACGTGATCATTGGTCTGACAATCCTCACATAAATCCAATGGATTTGTTTGGGACCTAAACCTCAAGTTTTACCACGAATCCTTCGACATGTCCATAGAGACAGTCTGGCTTTGTGTAAAACTTTTTCCAAGTGAGCGTTCCAGGTGAGTCTTTTATCAAGGACAATGCCAAGACATTTCACCTCCATTCCAAATGGAAGGACCAAACCATTGAGGGAAAGTGGCGGTAGATCGTCCAAATTCCTTCTCTTGGTGAAGGGGATTAACACAGTTTTGCTGGGGTTGACAGACATCTGCTCCCTCAGGCACCAACTGTAAACATCATCCAAAGCGCTTCGAAGGATATGTTAATGAGGTAGTCGGATAGTCAAGTTGTAAGATTCCCACCTTGATACCTACGACAACCTTCCCATATGGGGGTTTTTGCACGTCAGCTACACCTGACAATGACTTAGATTCAGCCGTGCAGGGCTTTTTCGCCTCTGGTTTTGGTGAATCATCACTTGAGCGCAAACGTTTGCTAACCTGCTCATGGAGGGTTTGTTTCCCTACCTGAGACAGATTCTGCGAACGCCGCAACTTTCTCTCCTGAACTAAATTTACAGTGAGGTCAGTTGGAGTCATAAACTCGACATGCATCCATTCTGTAGAATCGCTCCTGAACTAAATTCACAGGAAGGTCAGTTGGAGTCGTAAGCTCGACATCCATCTCCTCTGTAGACTCGCTCCTGAACTAAATTTACAGGAAGGTCAGTTGGAGTCGTAAACTCGACATCCATCCCCTCTGTAGACTCGCTCCCGAACTAAATTTACAGGGAGGTCCGTTGGAGTCGTGAACTCGACATCCATCCCCTCTGTAGACTCACTCCTGTACTAAATTTACAGGGAGGTCAGTTGGAGTCGTAAACTCGACATCCACCTCCCCTGTAGACTCACTCCTTGAATAAAACAGAGAGGTCAGTTGGAGTCGTGAACTCAACATTCATCTCCTCTGTAGACTCGCTCCTGAATTCAATTTACAGGGAGGTCAGTTGGAGTCGTAAACTCGACATCGATCTCCTCTGTAGACTCGCTCCTGATCTTAATTTACAAGGAGGTCAGTTGGAATCGTAAGCTCGACATCCTTCTCCTCATTAGACTCAGCTTCAGAAAGAATTTTTACGTTTACTCTGTCCATAAAGGTCACACGAGTAGCTAGGGAAAGAAGGTCAATCACGGCAGAGCCCCGCATTACCGTGACAAGGCGATGCTACGACGATAGGGCGCCTGGTATCTCGAAGGTTCCGTAGAGACCACTGATAGGCTCAGTGTCATTCATCTCCTCGGCACAGATACACATACCTTAGGATTAAGCCATCGTTGGGATGCCATTCAGTTAGAGAATAACAGAACCACAACTGACTCTATCATTCTCGTATCCAGCGGAGCTACGTGGAAGCAGGCATCCGATGGCCGGTTTGCTCAACCCCCATATCCCAAGCCAATGCAGTAGCCAAAAACAGCATGCACAGTGGTTCAGGCAGTGAAAGATGAACAAGGACAGCTAACCCGCTAAAGTGTTAACAAGTGGTACACGCTTTTTACGGAATGTAGAGAATACGTGAATAATGACGCTCGCCCTGAACGCCCCAGTAAATGAACAATCGATGAAAATGTTTATGAAGTGAAGATAATTGTTATGGAGAATCGTCGACTCATTATTAGAGAAGTCAACGCTGATGCAGATTCGTTTAAAAGGGGCATAGCTGGTGACATCATGAGTATATAGTTATGACATAGAAAGCAAAGTCCAATCGTTTTGATGGAAGAGCCAAGGAGAGCGAAAATAAAAAAAAACGCCAAGTTCGATCAAGTGTCGAAGTTGTGCGCCACTTGCGACAATCAACACGAAGAAAACGTCTGGTATTGTACAAGAATAATTAGTTCATGGCACTTGGACTACGATAATGCACTTTTTCACTCATCATTACTTGTTCGTAATTTTTTGGCCAAAAACAACACAGTAATCATGCCTCAGCCATCGTATTCACCAGATTTGGCCCTCTGCGACTTTTCCCTGTTTCCAAAATTGGAAAAGCTCATGAAAAAAATGCGTTTTGCGATGATTGAGGAGATACAAACCGAACAGCTGATAAAGCTCAAGGACATACCAATAAGTGCATATCAGATTTGTTTAAAAGGGCCATAACTGGTGGAATCATGAGTATATAGGTATGACATCGAAACCAAAGTCCAATCGTTCCAATGAAAGAGCCAAGGAGAGCGAAAATGAAAACAAACACGGCAAGTTCGATCAAATGTCGAAGTTATGCGACGCTTGCGACAATCAATACGAAGAAACCGTCCAGTATTGTAGAAGAACAGTTAATTCATGGCTCTTGGACTACGATAATGCACCTGCTCACTCATCATTACTTACTTACTTACTTCCCTGTTTCCAAGATTGAAAAAGCTCATGAAAAGACGGCGTTTTTCGACGATTGAGGAGATACAAACTGAACCGCTGAGACGGCTCAAGGAAATACCGAAAAGTGCATATCAGAATTGCTCCGAGGATTGGAAAAAATGCTGGCACGAGTGTAACTGGGTGGAACTACTTTGAAGGGGACAAACTTGAAATTGACGAATGTATAAATATTTTTTTGAGGAAAATGTAGATTCACTTTATTTTTTGAACAGAGTATATGCTGGATGCCCATCTCCATCGAAACTTCATCTGTTTCTTCGTAGAGCTCACCCAAATATAACTCTTGTGTGATGTGATCTGAAAGTTTTTGTATGCATTCTAGTTTATAGTTTATAAAGTAAACGCAATTTTGGATATCATAAAGACTTACACTTCAACATTTTTATTGAGATTCCGATATGTACGCTACAAATTGACGAACTTGTTATTTCAGGCAACCAAAATTAGTTCAAGCATATATTTCAGCAACTGGTATAAATATCCCGAGCATTCGAAATCTACCCAAATGATCTTGCTGAGAGGTCAAAAAACGATGAACATCAGAGCAGGTGGATTTTTGGAAATGGATTTGAGAACAGGCTTAGCTGTACGTATTTTTTTATTTGTAATATTATATTACATTATTCCCGAAAAATGCTGCATTGAGTTTCTTGCAAACCCCACCAATATGCAGATCCCAATTTGAAGATTCATCCAACATGGTAGCTAGAAATGTTATATCATGTGACATTGCTATTCCATCAGTATCATGAACTCCCTCTGGAATGTTACTTTTTTTGTTCTAAAATTTGATCGAAACAGATTTAGAGGTATTCAATATTGAATCATTGCGTTCATATCATGACGTGAAAACATCAATAACCTCTTTGACTCTTATTAATACATCTTCCAGTGTATACAAAATGATTCTCATCGTGGTATCATCTGCAAACATAGTTATGAAGCAATTGTCAACATGTTCTGAGAGATCATTAACAAATACCACAAAAAGTAAAGGTCCCAGTACTGCTCCCTGAGGAACTCCTAATGTCACATCACATATATTTGACTGTCAAATGCCGACCACTCATGTAGAATTTTATCCAAGTCAGAATGTTATATGGAAACCTAAGCCTCTTTAACTTTACATGTAGATAGTCTGGTGAAACAGTGTCATATGCCATTGACAGATCAAAAAAAATACTAATTACAAATCTATTGGCATCAACTTCGAAGAATATGTTATTGAGATAATCATATGCAGCGGTTTCCATGGAACGATATTTCTTAAATCCATGTTGATTATTACATAGTATATTATTTGACTCTGAGTAATTCACTATTCTAGTGGCCAACACTTTTTTATTCAGTTTCAAAAAAGAACAAAGTAATGAAATTTGTCGGTAGTAGTTCAGGTTATTTATAATTCTTTTTTAAAAAAGAAGAATGACTAAGTCATTCTTGAACTCTTCTGGAAAGTAGCCTAGCATGTAGGATTGATTCATCAGAAAATAATTAGAGGAATCACAATTAGTTTTCTTATTAGTCAGTGGGCTATGCTTGAAGACTGGCAGTAAACAAATCTAAAGAAATGAACTTTAAACATTCAAGCCAGTCTCGGATATACCTACACAGTAGGTTGAATGGACTGACGACTATCAGTAAACAACTACTCCCCTGGCTAATACCACGAAGGGCATTGGATTATATCCGACAGGATTCAGTGCAGGAATCTTCACAGAAAATTTCCTGCATATGCAATTGGCAATACAACTGAAAGAGTTGACATTCAATTTTGGAACGGGCACATTTACAGACCGGTTTCGGCCTCATTAGCCACTCGTTCGTCAGTGCAAGATAGTGGCCATCATCGACCTAAAGTCAATGATATTCCATAATTCAATCATGAACGTTTAAAGTTCATTTCTTTAGATTCAATCACAATTAGGTCAAATATTTGTCTAACAACTGATATTCACAAGTCACCTGATTCACACACATAACTGCCAAATATTTTCATTATAATATTCTTCGAACATTAATGTTCAAATGGAGAAACGAGCATACACGTTTATTTCAATATTTCCGAATGAATTGCCAATTCATCCTAACCCAACTTGAATAACGTCGATGGATTTCGAAATATGGTATACGTGGTTTGTTCAAAAAATAAGGTGCATTTTCATTGACAAGTGAGCAGCTGCATTATCGTGATGCAAAAGCCATGAATTATTTTTTCACGATACCGTGTAGCTTATCGCAAACGGCGATTGTTGTTGACTCCGTGCGTTTGTGTTGTTTTCTGATTTCGGCAAACAAGTGTTGCCCATCTTTACACTTGGCTGCACCGCGCTGATGAGGCCAATAGCCAGAAACACGTGTCCGCGGTTTGCCCCCCCTTTTTGGAGTGTTGTGTCCACAAATTGTTTAATCTTTGATTTATATCATGCACATTCGATAAAATCTATATTTGTATTTATATCCTGGACCCGGATGTCACGCAGGTAGCTATATCTGCCTACGTGGACATGTTAGATGTAGCCTAGGAATTCTAGGTCTTCTAACTGGAACCACAAATGTGCGGTTGGCTTCTGTTGTTGACTTCGTGTGTTTGTGTTGTTTCCTGCTTTCGGCAAACAAGTGTTGCCCATCTTTACACTTGGCTGCACTACGCTGATGAGGCCAATATCCAGAAACACGTGTCCGCGGTTTGCCCCTATTTTTTGAGTGTTGTGTCCACGAATTATTTCCATGCGACCAATTGTATCTTCCATCGATGCACCTAACTCAAAACTTTGTAAATTTCTAACGAATATTTTAACAACTTCCTATAAAACAGACAATCCTTATTATATTAAAGATTCTTTTTCATTTAGTGAATTTATAAATAATTTTCAGCAGAATAATATTCAGGAATTGACACCAAAATTAATTAATGTATTCCGAAATAATAACCTCAAAATATCTAAAACAAATGTCACTTCTATATCTAAATTATACAGTAAAGTAAAAGCTCCAATTTCAAATAAACAAAAATCCAATTTAGTATACAAAATTTCTTGTATGGATTGTTCTAAAACATATATAGGACAAACATCTAGACCTCTAAGTAGTCGCATCACTTCCCATAAGAGCGACTGTAGACGAAATGTTAATTCTTGTGCATTAACAGAACATGTTAATTCGGAGGATCATA
>NW_019290559.1:0-35203 GCF_000500325.1 Leptinotarsa decemlineata | reverse complement strand
TATATATATATATATTTATATCTCCATCAAAAGATTGAACTAATAACTTTATTTTCATTTTATTTCAGACTCTCAAAACAATGGTTTCATATTCAATGTTCCTTCGAACAATAAGTTCAATGGAAAACTAAACACATAATTCACAACTGAACCGATTTACCCATTATTGTTGATGAACACCAACTATCGGATATATCAGAGTATTGTGCACTTTCCATTCTGATAATAATGCCACTTTATAGAAAAACTATTTGCAAATAAAGAACTACCCATATCAAACATATTGAAAACTTATTTCACAAACCCGCACTCATTTCTTATTTCACTTTCATATTTCTCTGTTTGATTTTTCGAGAGAATGAATAGTTGAGTAAGGATAATAAAACGCAATGCTCACCTTATAAGTCATCAAGCCGAGCGTATTTTTCCTCCTTCCTCGATACTCCCGGGGTACACCCCTATTCCTCTGCTTCACCAAACCACCTCGGGTCACAACCGGTCTTATCAGTTTTATCACGGGTGACGAAATAAGCAGAGAGATTTCACTGGCTTATCTTCAGAAAAATGGGGTCTTTTATTGAGGGCTCACTTATTTTGAATTTAAATAAAACGGAGTGTGTGTGAGATATCATCGATATATTTCATTCGTTTGGAAGACGTATTGATGCCATGAAGTGTTTTTAAAAATATGTTTAAAATATTGTTTTCCGTTATCCAGCTGTCGCACCCCTACGAAAGACAACCCTCAGAAGTCGAAACTTGTGCGAGCTAAGGACTAACGAGGCCTTACCTTTCAACGTATGTAGATAGCAAGTGGAAATCGATCGTTCAGTCTGCGGCTCTAACCACCGACTAACACGGCGGTCGATTTGAGTGAGTGAACAAAGCACCCACATGGAACCGACCATAATAATAAGCAGGGATGGCTACTAACACTCTTGTCCTTTGGTGAGTTGCGACACCACTTACCCGAGCAACTAATGCAAAACCGGACTGGCAGCCCAGGCGCACCCGGGAAGGAGAACTCCATTCTCCCTCCGGTGCCGGCCGTGGGTCCAAAGGGCTAACTACCCGTTGGAGGTAGTTAGCAAGGTGGTGGGGCCCATAACGATGATTTGCCTACTGATGACAACCCTGGCAATGAAAACGGACGTTTTGAATGGACGCATGAGCTAAGAGATAGCCTTATGCATTGCTACGAGAGTAGTGAGCCTGCGCGAAGAGGGTACATGGCGAGATTGCATGCTCTGTGGTGTGAAACACATCCGGAGCATGCCGCCTTTTCCGCCCAAAACCTTAGGGATTATGTATCTTATCTTCGGCGGCAGGGCTATTCAGCTCCTTTCCAGCCTGCTAACGAAGTGGTAGAAGTGACATTTCTACCACCCGTTGGCACGGCTGGAGAGGAGACTGACATCATACCACCAATGGAGACTTTCTTGGTGGAATGATGTCTTCTCTACTCTCGGATCTCAAAGTCATACCGGCTTGTCGCACTAAGGCAGAAATCTTAGCCGCACAGATGCAGTAGGCTGTCATTCTTGGCTCACTGCATTTGCTCAGGGCACATGTTTCTCGGACCCAATGATCACTTACCCCACGGTGTGGGGAGTGGTCATTGGTTGATTATGCTGGCGCGCCCTCCCGAATGTATCGGGGCTTCGGGGGATAGGGCCTGACCAGCGCACACTACAGTGAAAAAAAAATATACTTTATTGTCTCAAGAAGGTATTCTTATTGACAAAGTTTACATAGCTAAGATATAAAATACATTAAAAAATATAGACTCACAAAAACATCAAAACTAAAAACAACATTAACAGTAAGTATTTTTGTCATAGGTACATACAAACATATAGTAATTAAAAAAATGTATGCGAAAATACGCTCGCACATGTACGAATACATACTATAAGTAAAATAAACAATAAATATCAATCAGAGATGATCATCGTAAAATTCCTGCAAGCTTTAATAGGGTCTGCTGATTAAAACTCCTTTGATGTCTTTTCGGAAGTATTCAATGTTCAGATTTGCTTCTTTGAGGCATTCAGGCAGATGATTGTACATTTTACCACCGTTAAAAAAAAGAATCCTTGATTAATGCGGAGGAAGGGATAGGCAGTTTCAGGTTATTTTTGTTACTCATGCGGGTTTTGTAATGGAAATAATTGTTGTTATATCGCAATGTATGTTTTCTAACGAGACACACAGTTTCCAAAATAAAGAGTGCTACCACTGTTAATATTCGTTTTTCTTTAAATATTAGCTTGCATGATTCACGTGGATTCATCTTGTAGGTATATGTGTCTGATTGCTCTTTTTTGTAATTTTAAAATAGAATTCAGAATGTGGGAACTGCACACCCCCCAAAAAGGTATACCGTATCTCAGGTGCGTCTCTATCATAGCATGATATGCAGTTCTTGCTGTGGAGCTTCCAAGTTCTCTAGATATAACTCTCAGTGCATAGCACCCCGAGGTAACTATAGCCCTCAGTTTTTTTATGTGGTTTTCGAATTTCAGACCTTTGTCTATATAAAGTCCTAGAAACCTAGCGCAATCTTTATTTTCAATAGTTCCGTTAGCTAAGGGTAAATTGTCAAGATTCCATTTAAAAGAGATCATATTTGTTTTGCTGATGTTGAATGATAATAAATTTGAATCACACCAAGACTTTATAATTAAAATGTCTCTGGATATGTTTTCATGAAGATTTCACTGATACACTATGCCACAAAATTGTGGTATCGTCTGCAAAAAGAGTTAGTTTGCCAGATACATCTATAGTTAGTAAGTCATTAATATATACAAGAAAGAGGATCGGGCCTAGTACTGAACCTTGTGGTACACCCGAATTGATTTCTAGTTTTTTTGATAGTTCGTTTGTCCTCACCATCTGAATTCGTCCCGTTAAATATGACTGAAACCACTCGAGCGTTTTTCCTCTACAACCACAATAATACAACTTATGCAGGAGTAAATTGTGGTTAACACAGTCGAACGCTTTCGCAAAATCGCAGAAGACTGCCGCGGCTACATCTCCAATGTTGATATTTGCATATACCTCATACAGAAAACTGAAAATTGCGTCATGGGTGTTTTTATTGGTTTGGAACCCGAATTGATTTTCATTGATTACTTTGTGAGTTACAAGAAACTCGTTGAGCCTTTTTTTGACGAGTTGTTCGATAATTTCTGCCAACGTAGGTATAAGGGAAATTGGTCGATAGTTTGAAGGGTCTTCAAGATCGCCACCTTTGTGTAGAGGAATGACTACCGATAATTTTAAGAAAGATGGGAACACTCCACTATGAAATGAGAAGTTTATCAGTAACACAAGAGTTTCAAGGGCTTCAATTGGGAGATTTTCAAAAATTTTACTTGAGATGTCATCAAAACCTACTGCTTTTTTATTTTTTATGACTTTGATCGCTTCTGCAAGCTCATAAATATTAGTATCTTGCAGTATAAAAGATTCCTCAATTGATAAGTTTTCAAGGTGGATTAGTGGATCGTACGGTGGAGAAATATGTGTACTGAGTTTATTAGCGATTGTACAGCATAAGTTATTGATTTCATCTGGGCTGATAGGGATATCGGTGATTCTTTTCTTTTTATTCTTATCTTGTATATCGTTAATGATAAACCATGTTTCCTTCATTTTATTATTTGATAAATTGATTCTATTTTTATAGTAGTTTTCTTCTGTTAATTTTATTAGATTTCTGTTTATACTATGGTATTTAAAAAAATATTCATGTATAGCAGGATTGTTTGTGAATTTTTTCATGTAATGCAAGAAACGCATGTTTTTTGAAGATACTTTAATTCCAGCTGTTACCCAAGGCTTTGTCCGTTTCATTTTGATTTTCTTCAGTGGAAAAAATACATTGAATACTTCCATGAGTTGACAGTAAAAAGCAAAGAAAGGTTCTTGCGTAAATAGGATACTATTCCAGTCTAGATTAGCACACTTTTGATAAAACCTATCATAGTTTGCACTACTATAGATTCTTCCAATTCAAATTTTATTTTTTGGTACCATCTCATGAACAATATTACATTCTCATGATCCGAAATCCCTGAGGATGTAACAGAGCATAGAACATTTCCAATGTCAAAATTACTACTTATATAGTCTCTACAAGATGAGGAATATTTAGTGACTCTGGTGTTTGATTCAACATGCATATTCAAATTAAAAGAATTAAACAAATTTATAAGATCTTGAGTGGTACAAGAGTTAATATTTGAGTAGTCTATTTTAAAATCTCCGCACAGGAGTATGTTTGCATGGATTGGCAAATCATTCAATATTATCTCTAAACTAGTTGAAAATAAATTCACATCAGATGTAGGTGATCTGTAAAAGCACAAAACATACAAATTGATGGTTTTTAGATAACAAACAGAGCACTCGAATGTTTTTTCTTCATTAAGGTAATTAAATTTTGCTATATTTTGAGGCCGATATTTGGCCAAAGATTCCTCCTCAATTAAGATCATAGTGCCGCCATATCCGGCATTTCGACAAAATTTGGAGAGAGATTTATAATTCCCTAAGTGGGGCTCACTGTCCTTAAGCCAGTGCTCGGTTAGAAGTACAATATTCGGATTATTCTTGTCTTCAAAAAATATTCCTAATTCGTCTGCTTTGCATCGTAAAGATTGGATGTTCAGCAATATTACAGAAATAGCGCATTTGCTTATGCTATTTATTACCTTTCCTGATGTTGTGGATTCTAAATCTCTAAAAAAGATGTATTGGAGCTTTCTTGGTTGGAGGCACTTATACCAGGAAGAAGATGAATAGGTACAATAACAATGTTACCATTTGGTGATGACAGGAAATATATAACTTTTTCCAATATTCTAAATTTACTTCCATTTTGTCTATTATCGATGAGACATCTTATAGAGGTTGAAAAATTGCGTTTTTTAAATTCGTTTATGTATTTCCTTATTTTGTTTATGATAATTTGGTCTATAGGTCTGTTACGTTCAGATATGAGTAAAAGGTTCGTGAATTTTCCAATAGGTAGTATTTGTTTTAAAGCTAAGGAAAAATTTTTGTTATTACTAATGTTGTTAGTATTGAACATAATTATCACATAATCTTTGGCCCCATGCTGTAAGGTATTTTGGAAAATATTTTTTGTAATATCTGATAGTTCTGTTTGAGCGCATATAATTTCCTCGATTTGGTAATTTGTCTCGGGAATCTTCTTGTTCAGAACAGTACAGAAATTAGTTGCATACCTATTGATCCCCGATAATCAGTTTTTTTCTTGGGATTTCAGAAATTTTGGATATTCAATCATCTCTTTCTTTATCAGATCCATAGTTACTTGAATTCATTACAATATGTTCATTTTCTGAGATATTTAACTCGGAATTTGAAAGGCACTTATCTGTGGTCTCATTAGAATTATTGTCGTAAGTTTTATCCAAACTTTCTTCGTCGGAATTTTCATTCTTGTTGTATTTCAATGCATTATGTTTTTTTGCCACAGATATGTACTTTGAACAAGACCTCTGTTTTCCTACTACACTATCAGACTGAGTATTTAATGTCTGGGTAAAGCCATCCATAAAACTACTTCCTTCCACGCCAATGGAAAGGTCATTCATTGATGTGAATTTGTCATGTCTTTTTATGATGTCGGTTTGTGTGTGGACCTCTCTATGGTATTTGCTTATTTATTTTTGCAATATTTTTATTTTATCTTGCAATTCTTTTGTTGAGTTTTTTTGTTGATTTAGTAAATGAGTAAGTTCCTCTTCCGCTTTTGTTTCTTCGATAATATCGTTCAAATATTCGCCACGGCTCTGGCCCATAAATCAGGCTGAATTTGACCGAGGACATGGTTTATTTTATCTTTGAGGACCACTGTGAGAAAACATTTTGAACACTTTTTCATTTCATCGTGATCGTTTTAGACTGCATTATATTTTATAAAGCTTATTTGGAATCACTAAAAAACTGTTGTAAAATTGTATTTAAATTATTTTATAGTAACTGCCGAAATGCTCATAAAACTGTGTTGTAGTGTTAGTAAAAGACCTTACAAAATATTGATAACGACTATAATGTTTTATAAAATGGTGCCAATTTCCTATTTGTAGCTATTTTATAAACACATTGAGAACATTTCTGGAACAAATTCAGTTTTATAATTTGTTTCTCCGGAACGTTTTCACAACCACTATGAAATATAAAATTGATTGTTGGGATTTGATGTGTGACACGTAGCGCCATCCTGTTGAAATCACATGTCGTTAGTATCCAGATCATCCAATTCAAGCCAAAATAAGTTGCTAATCATGGAACTATAATGCCCTGGCCAACGTCGTTTCCAAATAAATATGGACCAATGACATCGCCAGCCTAAAATCCACACCGTCCCAAATGCGACAATTTTGTTTGTTAACGTACCCACCCATTTATTCAGAAATGGGCCTCATCGCTGAAGATGATTTTTGATGAAAATAAGTTTCAGTTAGCAACTACTCCAGAGCCCATTTAGCGAACACACGTCGTTGTCTATAGTCATTTACCTCGAGTTCCTGGGTGCAGACCCAAGTCACGACGCATACTTTGCAAGTTGTAGTTTGCAAAAGGCCAAGTTCTTGTGAGCGACGTGAAATCAACTGCCTCAGTTTCTCCTGCACACTCTCACAGACAGTGGCGATGTTTTCGGCAGATCTTGCGTTTCGTCTACGTTCTGGTGTTGGTCGCTCGTTTACTGAACCAGTGGACTTAACTTCATCCACCACATTTCGAATAGTCCTCTCGTTAGGACGTTTATGGTGACCGTAAAATGGGCGAAGCACGCGGTATGTTGCCAGAACGAAACACCCATTTTGATTGATGGAATTGGCTGATACTTGATGAAAATTCATAGCTAATGTACTCAACGAACACTTTATTATGAGATCTTCACTAAACAGTTTCACAAAAAAGCAACACGTGTTTCGCCATACAATGGCTTCTCCGGGCGTATCTTTACAGTAAAAACTAGCCTCATAATCATTTCAGGATATTCGTCAATTGAATTCAACACAGCTACATTAATTGCTGGAGATCTTGCAGTCAAATGTGCTTCTTTCAAATGGAAATTTGGCTCCAAACGTCCTGTTCAACATAATCTTCTGTGGGTGCTCAAATTCGTTAAAACATCAGGAACTATTCTGTTATTCTATTCATATGCGTTGCCGTCAGCAAACCTAAACAAGTAATGCATGTCTGCCAATTCGGTATTCGTAAAATTTGCCATTCAAGCATCAAGAACTGATCTATTTGAGAAGCGCTCTTGATAGAGTCACCTGGTTTCGTATGTGTTTCGGTCAGCAAGCCCATACAAGTAAAGCATATCTGCCAATTCGGTTTTTGTAAAATTCAGCTAGAGAAGTGTTAAAATTTAACACTCTACATTTGTCTAGCCCATAGAATAATCCTACTACATTCTAACGGCTTATTTCTCAAAGGGACAAGCAAATAAATGCATTTTTTTTCAACCTCAAAAAAGGCAGATTGTATTCATTGAATTTTTCGATTTTCATAATCATTCAGAGAAGGTAGATAATATGCAAAAAATTATGGAAAAATAATTTCTTCTTCACCAAATATAATTTCATCATGAGCCCTACCAATGTGGCTAAGGACAAATGGGCTTGTTTCATGCTATTGAAAATGATACTGGTTTGCTTATAGACTGATCGAGTTAGGGGTATATTATACTTATCGAGCCTAAATGGTCCCAATACCTCTCGTTAAATTCTATTCAGAACAATAGTTTTCAAATACATTTTATTTCATATGGAGAATTTTTCATGAATTTAAACGTTAACGGATTCATATACACTTCCATTATTGAAATTTCTGTGATATCAACATAAAAAGTCTACTGCCGGAGATATTTCAAAAATAACGTTTTTATTGCATTTTGTGTTATTTGGATCCCATGTATAATTAATTCTCCGTTCCAATGCATTTCTCACACTTTCTTCTTAGATTTAGTTGTCGAAAATTAGTGTGATTTTACTTTGAATCACGAATGAATCAGAAACTGTTTATACGCTCCCTGTTCATTATTTATATTGTTCTTATTGGTCAATCAAACAAGAAGCGGGACTAGGCCCGTGACGTCACGAGCCTAGAAAATTCAATTTTCAATAGTTAATTACTGGAAAACAACGCTATTCAGAGAGTTGAAACAAAATACACTATTTTTCAATTTGAAATTACTACCAAATGAACTGTAAACCAAAAATCATGAAACAAGCCCATTGTTCAGATTTTCATGTAGAGGGCTGCCGAGATGGCTGTGAAAACTAACTAATGTTTAGGATACAAACAATTGGATGAACATTCTCATGAACTTCTAAAACATACCCAAATAGGAAGAGGAAAATTAATTGATCAAGAACTATCGAAATGTTTTTATTTTGGAAAGTTTAGTTCTTACTCGATATTGAAATGTTCACAAACATTTGTCTAGTTTCAAAAAAAAATTATATATCAATTACTATTTAAACGTTACTTTTTATTTTACCCGACACTTCAATCTAAAGAAATAAAGTAAATTATATAGGGAGAACGACACATCTAGGGAGACGTTGCCGTCACTTTCCAGTAATTATATGCTTTGGAAAATATTTCCCGTTCAACTACTCTATATATTATCAAAAAAATATAGCACGTTTTCATATTTCACACCATATATATTTAATATGCAATAAAATAGCCAGTTTGAGAATAATAGCTTTTTAATTGTTACTGAGATGAATTCGAATCAATAGGAGTTGTTGAGGTATAAATTGTGTTGTAGTCACTCGGTCATCCACATTACATTTTTGGCAAAATGTACTTTCACAATATCGATCACTGTTTGAAAATGATGATTTGTGTTGGAGTTCATCCAGATGTGAATAAATACAAATGTCAATTCATTTTCTGTATTTTTCCAATAATTAGTATGTGCTTCTTGGGTTGTTTGGTGATACTAGCTCTATGTTTTGAAAAGGATAAAATTTCTATGACTGATATAAGTAAAGCGGTTACTTCCATCTGTTTATTTGTGCATGTAAGTACAAATAGAGTTTATAGGAATGTCGTTTATTCATTTAATTTTTTATCATACAGAATTATATATTTCTGTTGATATTTTTTGAACATAAGCACTACGTATTAGAGATTTAAGAATAAGGTGAATGTGTGTAATCAATTGATGTTTTTTGTAAGCTGGTGAAAAATTACGATGACTGGAATTGACGATGTTGTGGAATTGGCCGCGGTGGTAGTGCGCCCGACTCACGATCGGAAGACCGTGGGCTCGATTCCCGCCTCGACCAGATATTTTTCTTGAGAGAATTCATCTGGTTGAAGCTGGAATGGTTCTGCAACCGTGTTAGGAATCACATGTTAAAAGGTAAATCCTCGTTAGTCCTTAGCTCGCACAAGTTTCTCAACTTCTGAGAGTTGTCGTTCGTATGGGGGTGACAGCTGACAAACGGAAAAACAGATTTTAAACTGTTGAAGGTACTCGCCTAATATATCTGTGATACAACAAAACAACGTAGTGAAATGGGCATTTCCCGTCCTACTTATCAAATTTTGCAGTTCTTTCTCAAAGTAAAAAATGATTGACTTCAAAATGCTGAGTTATACTAAAAATTACTTTGGAAAGAATCTTAGTGAACTAATTCTGACCCTATGAAATTTAATTTTTCAATCAAGAATTTTGAACGTCTCGTTTTAGCACCGGAGTGTGGCGTCTTCGGGTGTAGATCAATGATATTTATATATTTTTTGTGGTACTGAATTCCAACGTTATCAGTTCCATACCGTTTTCAGTCTCATGAAAAATGAATGTTTACTTCAGATCATTATCGGTCGAAATTATTAGAAAATTAATTTTTAAACTCATTGTTTCATGATAACAACTAAAAACAAGATATGGCAACAATGTTCATTAAAAATAATTCATTTACATGTTGACGACCTAACCTCATCTAGATTGTGTTATTGGTTCCTTATTTGCTTCATTTCGTTTTCAGTTCATATTAATTACTAAATGATTATGAAATAGTGTATAGTGCTCATTTGCATAAACAACAGCGACATTACAGACAAGATTTTGATATGTTTGCCCAGGGATCCATCAACCCCAAAAAGTTTGTTTGGGGCAGTACATTTAGAATATAAATGCATCAGTGAATTTCATTTCGCAAGAAAATTATGCTCTTTGGATTGTGGGAGACTGAAAAAGTCATTCTAGGGTGAAAAGTTATACGAGTGTTATACTTGCACCCTGGACGAATATTTAGAAGATAATTTTTCACAATGGGGAAATCAAGGCAGTAGAGAATTAGATACCCTATTCGAATGATGACTGGAAAACTTCATGATACAACGAAATGTAGAACTTGGGCCGACCACAGAACCATAAACCCAATAATTCTCACCTCTACAGATGAGAATATAATTAGGACTGTCAATGAACAGTGAAAAGTTTGCAAGAATTTTATTAAATACAAATGCACGGAGCCACCAACAGGAGCCAACCGCACATTTGTGGTTTCAGTTGATAGATCTCGTGTTCACAAGAAAACTATCAAAATCACATGAGTGCTATGTCCGATATTAACTTCTGTTTCTATATCACGACACTCAATAACTTTCATATTTATGTATTATATAGTGTCACCATTAAAGTGCGCACCATATGGGAATTTTTTTTTTGGAAAGTTTCAATGAAGTTTAACTTCGGCACTTGTTTGTGCTTCAAATTTAATTCAAAATGATGCGGCCAACTGCGACCCAATGACGTTCAGTGTTTGTCGAATTAAACTTTTTTTTTGGAAAAATTGAAAAAGTGCATTTCTAGATCGAATTTAACAAAAAGTTACTTGAAAAAGTTGTGTCTACGGCAATTTTATATCCATATGCCAAATTTTATGCAACTAGGATAACGTTAACATTTTGCTTATTTTTGACAGATATCCCCTTTATTTTAAAAAACAAGTTCGGTTAATTGTCATCAATTCATGTATACATAACAAACTCTTCATGGAGTTTAACTTTTCTGATAAATTTTTACTTATACAGACATTTTTAGAGAGAAATTAAAAATGTGCTATAAAAATTTTAACATGACTGGTGCAAAGTTTCAATCACTTGGCTATTTTCCAAAACAAACGTCAGTACCTTCAATTTTGAAAAAGCAGACACAATTCAAAAACTGCAATAAGTATTAATGAAATTACTAGAGTTGAAATTACATAAAAATTTCAATATTCAGTATTTACAGATTATTTATAAACACTAACTAGGGCGGTAAGGATGCTTAATCACGTTGAATACAATTTTTAAGTAGGTCTTGACAAACAAAATGCATGCTATGGTGGTGTCAAGTTGTTGATTTACTTGTGAAATTTTTAACAGTTATTGTTGCAATAATGTTGTCTCTAGAGGAAAGAATAGAAATAGTTTTATTATGTGGTGAGAATACACCACACCGGCAAGTAGCTAACATTTTTAATGAACGGCATCCAGAAACTTGTGCGAGCTAAGGATTAAAGAGGTCTTACCTTTTAACGTGTGATTCCTAACACGGGTTGCACGATAGCAAGTGAAGATCGATCGTTCAGACTAGGGCTTGAACCACCGACCAACACGGCAGTCAATTCGAGTGAGTGTACAAAGCACCCACGCCGAACCGCTTGGCTACCGACCGACCAGCCTAGCCTACTAGCCTAGGCATACAGTTGCTAGAAAACAACATATATGTGACCTTCATTTTGAACATTTAAATGGATACAGTAAGCTAGAGATACATCATCGCTGACATTTTGTATACCTATAAAAACAATATACTTAGGTATAGTGTTATATCTCAAAAGAATTAGGTAGCGTTCTTTGCTGTGTCTTGCACTGACCTTTCCCGGATAACATTAATCATATTCCAACCAACCCATACAAAACATTAAAGAAATCTCATGAAGATACGCTGACTGAAAAGTCTCAGAGCTAACATATAGTACTTCAAAAGAAAATGTTGAAATTTCATCATTCTGCTTACAAGTTTGTGAGTTATTGTGCTAAGAGTGATACTATTTTTCGTTATTTTCAAAACAATGGATCAAAAACAGTTTCGTGTTGTAATTTCACACTGCTTCTTGATGGGAAAAAATACCGTTTGAACAATGTAATGCCTTTAAAACGTTGATTTGCTGACTTCAAATGTGGTCGTGGAAACACCGATTATGCAGAACGCAGTGGACGTCCAAATGAGGCAGTAACACCCGAAAACATAAAAAAAAACATAAAATCGTTTTGAATGATCGAAAAGTGAAGTTGTGTGAGTTAGCTGACATTGTGGAGATATCAAAAGAACGTGTTGGCTTTATAATGCATGAGCATTTGAATATGAGAAAGCCCTGTTCAAAGTGGGTGCCACGCGAGCTCACTGTTGACCGAAAACCAGAACGTTTTGTTGATTTTGAGTAGTGTTTGGTCATGTTCAAACAAAACAAACCGGAATTTTTTGTCGATATGTAACAATGGATGAAACTTGAATCCATCACTGCACTCCGTGATCAAAACGGTAGTCATCTCAGTGGTGAGTACCTGGTGAACCTCGTCCAAAAAACCCGAAACCACAACAATTGGCTGAAAATGTTATGGACACGGTATTTTGGGATGTGCGTGGTGTAATATCCATCGACTACTTCAAGAAGGTGAATACCATCAACAGTGACTATTATATAGCGTTATTGGAGCGTATGAAGGCCGAAATTGCCAAGAAACAAAACGGCATATGGCAAAGAAAAAAATTTGGTTTCATCAAGACTACGTGTCACGAGACAATCATACCAATGGCAAACCTACATGAATTGAACCTCGATATGCTCCCACATCCATCGTAATCGCCAGATTCGGATCTCAGCGACTACGAGCTGTTCGTAGACCCCAAAATAACGTTGATAAATAAATCTAAAGAAATGAACCTTCAACTTTGGAACGGGCACACTTGCAGACTGGTTTCGGGCTCCTTAGCCACTCATCTGTGCAAGATAGTGACCATCATCGACCTGAAGTCAATGATATTCCATAATTGAAAATGGAAATTTTTTCAGAGTATACTCAGAGAATACTCAGGTCGACTCATTCAGTTGTATTGCCAATTGCATATGCAGGAAATTTTCTGTGGAAATTCCTGCACCGACGCCTGTCGGATATAATCCAATGCCGTTCATGGTATTAGCCAGTAGAGTAGTTGTTTTCTGATAGGAGTCAGTCCATTCAACCTACTGTATAGGTATATTCGAGACTGGCTTGAACATTTAAAGTTCATTTCTTCAGATTTGTTCACTGCCAGTCTTCAAGCATAGCCCACTGACTAATGAAAAAATTGATGAATAAAGCCAATTTTGAAGAAAAACGCGTTTTCTTTCTCAGGCCCGATACTTTTCAGCCCATGTTGATTTAGAGTCAAAATTTTTGAAACAACATATATTCTCTGTAACATTGTTAACAATAATTACTCCAAGAAGTGAGTAGTACAAAAGAGGCGATGACGAATTGACTGCTTCAAAAATATAATTTCCTTTAATTGATGTTTTGTTTCAGGCTATTTTCAAAATCATAATCCTCTATCGGAAACGTTCAAATCTTCTTCATATATTGGATAGCATGAACGAAAACTTCTGGAAAATTGACGATATCGAAGACTCAATTGAAAAGTTGAGTTTTAAGGCATCTCTAGAAAGTGTCAAAAATAAGTATCATATATTTCTTATAATGACTACAATTTCCAGTATTAATTTTTGTATCGGAAGGTTTCTAATTGACAAGAGACGTATTGGAAATAATTTGCCATTCGAGGCTTACATACCTGAGTGTGTTCCATTCGAAGTTTTATTTGTCTATCAATGTTTAATTGCTTTCTTATTAGTTATTTCCATGTTTGCCATGGATATTCTTATATTAACAATAATCACACTAATGGCTATTCAGTTTGAAGTACTCAATAGGGCTATAGTAAAAATTTTTGAAGACATGCCGAACTCATGTGAAGATTATTGCAGTATCAAGATGAGACTGAAGAAATATAATGATCATCATACTTTTTTGATGGGGTAAGTAAATTATTATTACTATTGATATACAAATGCACTTTGATGCGCCAGGAAAGGTCATTTCCTAAGGAAAATGTTTGAGAAAAAATAAGTGGTATGAAAAATGAGAATGGTTCACAATGAAATCTCAATGTTCAGTTTTATTTGGCTCGAAAATGAAAAAACCTTCAATATTGGCATGGACATTTGTTCATGATTGAATAAATATTTCTCTTCACTAGAGAACAAATCATAGTGAAAATACTTCATATACAAGGAAGGGTTATTGCTTATTATGGATTGATCAAACAGTGATAATTATGTTAATAATAATATTGTTTCACATCAAATGAGCAAGTTACAGTACATACGCCAGTAAATTGAATGAATATCGCGATCCCATAAAAGGTAAAAACCTTGTGCTTGGAGTGATAAATTAAACTACAACAATGACAAATACAAACAAAGTTATTCAAAAGGAAACGATTCGGTCCAGTGTATATCATTGAAGATATAGTAGTCGTTTCTTTCATTGTAGAAGCTTACAAAAAAAATTACATCTTCCTTATCATTCATTATGTGGCTACTTTTTAAAATTAATCTTCAATTTTGAATTAATAGCAAAAGAATACTATAAAAGAACATAAAAATGAATTAAATGATACATGTACAGACGAATGAAAATTAAGGCATCTAAAAAAACAAAAAAAATTTATTGATATACAAAAGTATCTTATTCATCGTGCAAATATGGTGTAAAGAGGCATCAAAATATTAGAGAAAAGATACATTTTCACTTATGATTTCGTCCTTCCAGCAATTTTACACATTGGTTTTTATGTTTGAAATGAGATTTCTCTTTTGTCTATTCGCTTGTAGGTGAAACATTTTCATTCTGCAAAAAGTTGTTTAGATGAAAACGGGAAGTCTTCTTTCTGGATAGTTTTAATGAGCCATTTTTGAGTGATTTCTAGCGTACTGAGATAGTTATCAGTAACTCCTCCCCAAACAATAATAATTCCGTGATTTATATGAGGCTGATCAATGCTCAAGTAGAGAGTCCTGATCTGGGATATACTAAACATTTTGCTGAAAATTTTGTTATTTATTCTAAAGAGACCTGATTTTTTTCGCGATATGTTTGATATGCTTGTTTCGTTTCAGGTTTATTTTAGGTAGTGTATCTTTCTCATTTCGTATTCAGTATTGCGTCTTTTAATTATTAGTATACGATCAGTAAATCTGTTTAAAAAAAATCTTTTCAAAATCTGTTTTTCCGTTAATCAGTATTCACCAATATATACTGATCATTTAGTTTAAAAAAGTTTTGAGTTTGACATCTTCTCAAATATCCCTTTTATACATACCTAATGACAGCATCATCTGCATCATCTACAATGACAGACAATATTATCTTCTGAACCCAGTTAATACAAGCCGTTCATGTATACGAGTACATTAAATTACAGAGTGTCGATCCTAATAACAATTTCAAATGATAAGGTTTAGATCTTTGAGAATTGTCGTTCGTAGAGGGGCGATAGTTGATCAACATTAAAACAGATTTCAACAGATACTTGTGTGAAAAAAATCTAATTTCTCGACTAGATGTCGAGAAGAGACAAATTTGCTACCTTTTTCGGATGTTCCAGACTATCAAAGTTGCAAGTGATGTTCGCATTTCCAATCAGGCAGATGGCTCTTTTCTGGATAGAATCCAGCAGCAGCTTCATGGTATGCTTGGATGTGGAGCTCCATACATGAGAACAATACTCCAAAGTAGAAGGTCCGATCTGAGCTTTATAAAGCATCGAAAGTTGCTGAGGTGTGTACAGTTGTCTGGTTCGGAACCAGCTTTTGAGAAGCAGCCTTGGCAATACAGCTACATGATTGTGCCAAGACATATTGGTGTCAATTTTTTTGTTGTGGCATTGAATTGAACCTGGTTACTTTCACACCTATTGGAAATCACTTCTAGATCCTCATTAATATATTCAATCTCCTGCTGCTGGTGAAGATGTGCATCCGCAGCCGATGTCCTGGGATCTAAATGTAATGACGAGACAAGTGTGCTGTCGTCAGCAAAACAATAAATTGGATTCTTGTTTTTTTCAATAAGTCATTGATATACAATAAAAAGAGGGCGTTGATGGTATTCAAAAGATATCCATTGACGACAACTTGCAGGAAACGTTCTTTCAGGAAGCTGACAAGCCATACACAAAAATGATCCGACCAGCCATAACAGCGAAGTTTGGCCAGCAAACCCTAATGCCCCACACGGTCAAAGGTCTTAGAAATATCATAAGCGCAACAGCTCTCGACTCTCCATGTTTCTCGATTGCGTGATTCCAAATATGGGTGACATACAATAGAACGTCGCCTGTTGATTTCTGTTTCCGAAAGCCATATTGATGATCGCTCACGATGTTGAAGCCTTCCATATTTGAGGATATAGTGCTTTACGGCTTCCTCCATGATATTTGATATCACAGATAGCAAAGTGATTGGTCTATGGTTATTTGGAAGAGTTTTCTTGCCCTTTTTGGGAATTGTCTGAACGCGAGCAATTTTCCAACAAGAAGGAAAAGCCCTTTTTTTGTAATACAGGTTGAAAAGTCTGCAAAATACTGGTGGAGTTAATTTGCCTACTTGTTAAGTACGATGACGGGCACTTCATCAGGAACAAACGTCTTGTTAATATTGAGCTGTTTCAAAATTAGCCTGACTAGACTCTGTCTAAAAGTAATTTTTGATATTGTGGATTCTAGTGTGGGAATAGTAGGTGGTGCTTTTTCCAAAAAATCGACTGCGGAGTGGGACGCAAATTGAACCATCCGGTTGTATTAGTGGTGTAATTGTGGATTTTGTAACGTTCTGATTAACAGCTTTATCTACCGACCAGAAAGATCTAGACCCTTTGGGATTGGCAAGCAGTTTATCCATATTTCTCTGATTGTGAAGTTTTCTGTTTTCAATTATCTTAAGTTTGCAGCTGTTGCGAGCATTAACAAACCCAGATTTTTGGAGGCGACAGCTTGCTCGCAATAATTTTTTAACCAACACACCTACAACTGAATGTACTGATACATCGAGAGTAAGAGTAGAATGAAAACCTGTATAGCATCGGGTCTCTGAATAACCTATACGAATGAAATTCTGCTATTCTGTTCCCAACGATACTAGCTCAGACATTGACGGTCATTTTTTTTAAATTCTTCTCTCCCATCGCATATTGATTTTGCTGGACCCAGTATGGAGTATATTTTGCTCATTAAACATATCACTATTAGTATATCTGCTAATGAAGTTGATAATCAAAACCAATTTCATTTTGGGCATTATATATAGACCACCTAAAAATAATTCAATTACCTATAGACTTTGTTAACTGATTTTATTCCAGCTACCGACCATGGAATTTGTGTTGGGCACTTCAACCATGATTTGAGTCGTATAGAAAATCCTATTACAGATTGTTTCAACTTTTTGAACTTTACCCAGTTGATAAACGAACCAACGAGAATTGACGGTAGGGCATGCACAACTCTTGATAACATCTTTATTTGTGATAAAAATATGGTATCGGAGGCAGGAACAGTTAATGCTGATTCAATATCAGATCAAAAATTAGTTTTTTGTGAACTTGCTTTTGGAATACAACAAACTAATGTCAAATTTGTTACATTTAGGGATTATGCTGATTTCAATGCGATAGAATGCATTCAATCTCTACAAACGTTACCATGGCACGAGTTCTTAGCAGAAAATGATATCAATAGATAAATTGAAATATTCAATGGGTTCTTATTTCATGTATTCGACTACTATGTACCTAAAAAGACGGTTAGAGTTACTAAACCAAAAGCTCCGTGGATGACTCAAAATATTAAAATTTCAATGTCACAAAGAAATAATGCTTTGAGTAAGTATAAAAGAACAAGAACCCATAAAGACTGGGAAAGATATAAACTATTGCGCAACTTCACCCTCTCCTCGATAAGAAATAAAAAAAAAGAGCATATTTGAATAGGTTTTGTAGAGTCAACGATAGTAGGAGAGTTTGGAATACTTTGAGGTCTTTCAAAGTTGTGAGAGGTAAGAATAGTACAATTTCTGAAGAATTATCTGATCCTGAAGTGATAAATAATTATTTTCCTCAAAGTTGGGGGGAAACTGACGATTCAACTTGTAATGAAGCAATTCAATTCTATGATAGTCATTCTTGTCAGGAGAATAAACCTAAATTTGAATTCAAAATGGCTACCGTTGAACAGATTCATGAGATAAAAAGTGCAGCATACGGTATAGATGATATATCTATAATCATCTTGAGGTACTGCAGCCCTTTCGTTGATCCATTTATAGTTCATCTCATTAATTACTGCATAGAAACAAATCAGTTTCCTGATATATGGAAAATAGCGATAGGACGCCCCCTGCCTAAAGTGACGAATACAACAAATCTAGCAAACCTTCGATTTATAAGTATTCTAACATGCCTGTCAAAAGTGATAGAAAAAGTTATGTCTTCCCAAATTTTAGAATATGCTCGAATCAATTCACTAATTCCCTCATGTCAAACTGGATTCCAGAAAAAAATGAGTACATCTAATTCTCTCATTCAGGTTCTAGATAAAGTGATTGCTAATTTGGATACAAGAAACATTAGTGTGTTAACACTTCTAGATTTTTCTAAAGCATTTGATACTATTAATCATAGTCTCTCATATGCTAAATTCAAATATTACGGTTTTTCTGATAGTTCACTTGCAATGATTAAGTCATATCTAACGAATCGAAAACAGAAGATAGTATCAAATGAAAGAAACTCTGGCTACGTTGAAATTAAAGCGGGAGTACCACAAGGAAGTATTCTCGGTCCACTATTTTTCATTATCTATACCGCTGATATTCTAAAATCCATAATCGCTTGCAATGTTCAGGCATATGCCGATGATACGCAGTTATTAATTAGTTTTCCTTAAAGAAACCTGAATGATGCACAGAATTTGCTGAACGATGATCTTGAACTTATATTTAAAAAAAAGTGCCCCTCATAACTTGAAATTGAATTCGTCCAAGTCATAAATATTAGTTTTGTCACCAAAAACTCAATACGATTTTATACATACAAATTTGGCAGTTGCTATCAATGATGTACCATTAATGGCCGTTGAATCGGCGAAAAGCTTGGGTTTAATAATAGACAACGATCTCAGTTTCAAATCTCATGTAAATTGCATTCTCAAAAAAACTTTCACTTGACTGAAAACTCTTTACAGCAACAGGTTTATTCTCAATGTAAATTTGCGCAAGACTCTGTGTGAAACTCTTGTGAAAAAACTCCAGTAATATTCACTACTACACCAAAGGTTCCAAACAGTGCATCATAAGTACACCATTGATCATATGATAAAATTTAATGAAGTGAAATGAAAAGTATTTGATTTTTTTGCCAAAATATTAATTAATTTCGTTTCATACTTTCAGCACCAGTAATAACTCCAGATAATACTTTCTGTGGAGAATACTTGAAATTGAAATAAAAAACTGTGTCATCAAATTCAATATTTTCGTTCTCCTTTCATTTATAGTAACTTCTTAAATGATTTATATAAAGTCGTGGAAGAGTAGAAGGATTGTAGTTCTTTCTTTTCAATACATTCACCCGTTTTTTTCCTCATCATTTAATCCTTTGGGAACCTAAACTCATTATATGAAATAACTCACCTATAAACCAATGCGCTTTCTGTTTTCTTGTGCCTTTCCCCACAATTAAAACAGCACAAGAATGCACCATATTAATATTCAAATATATCTCTATAAAACATTATTAAAACACACACAAACTAAACTCGATGAAAAAACGAATTGTTCCTACGTGAGCTGTCAGCTAAGAAAAATTTGAAACTCAATGTTGCAAAAACAAGCAGAATGGATCCGATATAGCATACACTTTCAATGCCGAATTAACCAATAAATTATGATATGGGTACTTCATTTTCCTGAGAAAATGAACAATCGATTAAAATTTTCTGTAATTATTCATTAATATACATTAATTAATATGTATATTAACATACATTAATATACATAATAAATATACAATAATAAGATCGCTTACAAGTTATATCTAAATATGATTCTAAATAGAATTTAACGAGCTGTATTTTCAAATGGTTTTCGAATGCTCAGGAACCCTAATAAAATAAATCAACTATGCATTCATGCCACCCACCAAAAATAAGAAATTCAACGTTACTGGTATATTAACCATAAAATGAATGTTGAGGCTAGTTTTGTTAAAGCTTACTCCGACAACTTACCAAGAGTCGATTTTGAAAAGATCGATGAATTTTACTTGAAAAATTTGCAATACTTTGGTACCGAAATGAAGAATGAAAAATTGAAATGGTAGGTAGTATATTTAGTAGGTCTCTTTTATTTATATGACATTAATTCCAGACTTTGTTTTTTATCGAAGGATGGAAAGTTTTGATTTAATTTTTAGTTTAGCTCGGACAACTGGAGAAAACTACAGATCGCTTAGTTTCGTTTTTTGGAAAACTAAAAAACTTCTCTTCTGATATGGATGATATGTTTTTACAACCAGGTATAAAACATATTTTAACCATTTTGGTGGTAGTAATGGTCAAATTCAATTCAAAAATAACCTGAAAAAATATTTTTCGGAATGTAAACTAATGACACGAAATATGCAACAAAATAGGCACCCGCCGAGACCTTCCTTTTCCAAAAAAGAAACGTTCTTTAAATAATTGTAACAGTTGTATTCACACCGAGTTGACAACAATACCAACAAAAATGGCGTCTGTCAAATTGGATAATCAGATCTGTGATTGGATATCAAAAACCAATACACTTGGCAACTCCACTCTAGATATGATCAATTTCATTGGTCAACAGACACGCGGCAAATTTAAATTTTTGCTTTTCGAAATTTTATTCTTTCTGCAAATATAAAGAGATTTTGGGACCGATTTAGCTTGATAAGTATACCCCTAACTCGTAAAAAAAAATTGATCGTCAGAAATTCTCGAGCGCGTCAGATTAGGGTAGGGTGAGTTAATCACCTGCTAAAAAGTGTATATTTTAGTTATCTGACAATTTGAGAGTGACGTAAAAAAAGGGATGGCAGCAAAGTTATAAAAAAATAACACCAGTTCGACGTTCTTGAGCGTGGCAAATTTTTTTCATTTTGAAGGAAATAATTCAAGGATAACGGAAAATATATAATCTGATGATTTCCGCAAGCCGAAATAACAAAAATTCGCCGATAAAGTTCAATGCGTGCAGCTGTGTGATACCTATATTTCTCTCCAAGTTTCTATTCCTCTATTCTCTATTCACTTTTTCTGTATTTATTACCCTCTCACTCCGTCCCCACTCTGAATTCTGTTGCCATGACGTCATCACAGCTGATCACAGAGACTCGTTCGTGATGAAGATGAAGATGATGAATAATTAATCAATTGATGGATGTAGCCGTTACTACTAACGTATATAATGTATATATACAATATATAAGTTTGAAAATGTCCTTATAGGACGAAACTGCAGTAACATTAGTTACAAATAAAAGTGGTAAAAAACATAGACAGTTTCATTTCTCTTTCCTTCATTAATTAATCAATTGATTATAAAAAACTAAAGTTTTTCGAGCATTTTCTTTATTATTTTCTTATAAATACAAGTATTCTACTTGAAAAACATACACTTATTTATTTGCATGCTATTTCTTGAGCTTTTCAGTTAATTCAGTCCAATGAATTGAAAAAAATTTAAAAAAAAATATTTTTGTCAGATTGAGCGAATCCCAATAGATAATCGTCAGATTATGAGACAGCACGTCTAAAACATAAAGATGAACCATATATATCTCAATCTGACGCGCTTGAGTATTTCAAAATGGCGAATTAAAAATTCGTAGGACATGCTATCAATATCTGACACGCTCGAGTATGTCCATGCAACAGTATTTTTTTACATATTTGAAAACCTATAGCCGCTACCCCCACCGATGAAAAGGTATATATTATATAACATTTTTTTCTTCTTATCATCTAAGCTTTGCAACCTAATATGTCTCCATGACGCTTGAGTAAATCCCCATTTTGCATCGTGGGCTCCCCTGCTATGAAACAAGCCCATTATAAGAGTTCATTCCAGTACATTTCAAACCACACATTTTGGGAACTCTTTTGTTTATAGAATGACGTTTTCACAAATGAATATATTTTGCAACTGAAAATTTTTTAGATCGACATATGATATTAGTTTTGTGAATGCTTTCTGAAGTCTGAAAACAACTAATTGTTACATCCATACTATGCTATAATCATAATACAACCTGTTAGGATTTTTTCTCCGTTTCTACTTCTACTTAAAGTAAAAGTCCAACGTGTTAGACAGAATTAGGCATTATAGGGTTTGCAGTTCTTGTATATGGAAGCAGAATTTGCGTGGGTGTTCAACCTTTAGTTTGATCAAAATAAAAAACAAATAGAAAACTTGTTGAATGATTATTTTAAACAACGAATAATCATTGTAACTCTGTTCTGCCATCATAATATTGAGATGTGCTTTCTAGAGATTATCAATGCACAATTAACGCGCAGTTTCGAAAATTCTACAGTTGAATCCATATAACTGTCCATTGGAATAATGCTAGGAATTGGCAAACGCGAACTTACGTGATATAGGACAGACATACCAGTTCAGTCATATTACGGGTTTCACTTCGGAATTGGAGATAGCCCGCTATAAATTCGTATCAACCTTGATTTGGACACTCTCGAATTTGTCTCTAAACCTACTTATCGTAGGGTGGCTGGCACTGATATCTAAGGTCATAGGTAAAAAAACGATTTTTTATACAATTTTTGCAAACATCTAGTTTCCTATGGGTTTCATGATATCCGTATCCATTATAGATATTGTAGAAGAATAGATTATCCTACAACTTCTGTTAAAATGGCAACATCATCAACATGATTTACATAAAATGATAATTCAATTATCTACCTATGGTTATATCAATTCAAAATTATCCTTCGATACTATAAGTTTTCAATGCAATATCATTCCGGAAATGAAATCATTTTTGAATTGTTATTCAACTCCATTGATTCAACTCGAATCCGCTAAAGAAATATAATCGCTTTGATATTAGTTTCAGGGATCAAGTGAACAATACATTTTCAGCAGGAATGTTGGCATACATGGGAGTGATCCGTATCCATTATAGATATTGTAGAAGAATAGATTATCCTAGAACTTCTGTTGAAATGGCAACATCATCAACATGATTTACATAAAATGATAATTCAATTATCTACGTATGGTTATATCAATTCAAAATTACTATAAGTTTTCAATACAATTTTATTCCGGAAATGAAATCATTTTTTAATTGTTATTCAACTCCATTGATTCAACTCGAATCCGGTAAAGAAATATAATCGCTTTGGTATTAGTTTCAGGGATCAAGTGAACAATACATTTTCAGCAGGAATGTTGGCATACATGGGAGTGATCATTCCAACGCAATGTATTGAATTGTACGTCTTAACTTCACAGTGAGTATTGATTTAGGTTTTGGACATACTCATATATTGTATAGAATTTCTTTTATCAATAAGGATACATATGACAAACAAATATGGATTGGAAGTAAACTCACCTTTAACCAGTTTTCTTGAAGATGTTCCAAAAGTTCAGTGACCATAATATGTATATCTAGATCTAGATTTTTCACAAATTGGTTTTGTTCAGGTTCAGTAGGCCACTGACCTACTATCACCGAATAATTTCCATCACAAAGCTATTATCGCCGAATTGGAACTTTCATTTTAATTTAAACTACTTTTATTTGAAGAGTTTTACGATGATTTTAAGAATGCAGACCATGTAGGTGTAAATAATTATTTTGCACTAATGAACAGGAGACTTCCATTCAATAACCTAGAAATTCATAATATGGTTGAGAAAACTTATCAAATTATTGGAAACTCTTTTGCAAACTTCATTCCTAGGAAATAATGTAAACCAACAACTCATACGAAATAGTATACCAAAGAGCTGAAAGTACTCATAACTGTACTCGTTTAGATCAAGATTATCTAATATTTTCCAATCTGAGATCTCAATGCCAAGATATTATGAAATTTTGTTATGATAATTATACAGCAAATATTGATGACCAAATGATCAGCAATTCAAAATAGCTGATACAGCGAAAAATATCGTAAATTTTTTGCCGAAAATTTTTCATGGGTTTATATGTATTAAAGAAGGATTGGATTTAGATAATATACCGAACGAATCTCCGGCATTAGCAGTTGATATTCCATTCATAATATTCAGTATTGAGTAAGTATTCGAGGGGTTGAATTCATTAAAAGAAAATTTGAGTTGTGGACCAGACGGGATAACTGATTATTTCTTTAAAAAATGTGTTTACTCACTTATTGTGCTATTGTATATAATACTCAATTTTTCATTGAAGCTTGGAATATTTTCCTGACAATTTTCATGAGTGGCAAAAAGGACGACATAAAAAACTATGAACCAAATAGCAGACATTCAGCCATTCCAAAACTTTTTGAATTTTTACTTTTGCACTACTTCAACATCAAATTCATTAGTATATCAATAAGAACCACGGTTTGTTGATTAATAAACTTTAAGAAACAGGTTTTCCAACATGGTTGACATGTTTATCGAATAGAAAACAATTGGTGAAAATTCAAAACTGCATTTTCAGTGACATTCATGTTACATCTGGTGTCCCTGCGGGACACTTCTCTTTAATATTTTTAATGTTGATATAGCTTTCAACTTTCACAAATTCAAATACCTTCTCTTCGCTGATGACCTCGAAATTCATATACCAATCAACTCCGACATAGACTGTGAAAACCTTCAATTTGATTTGAACGCATTGATCAATTGGTCACAAATAATGGAATGTCACTCAATATTGACAGGTGCTATTGTATTTCCTTTTCTAGGTCCAATAATTCTATTCAATTCGATCATCAAATTGAAAATAGCCCTAAATAAGTTTTTGGAATTCGCGATTTAGAAGTCATATTTGAACATCAATTAAATTGTACACATCATATTGACTGCGTAATCAGTAAAACTTTTCAATTATTGGGTTTCATTACTAGGCATACTATAAAACGGTCTGTTATGGCTTTTAGAACGTTATATCTATCATTGATATATTCGGTTACCAGTATGGTCACCCTATTATCGAAGTCACATCGATCGAATAGAGAAGGTACATAAAAAATTTCTGAGGTGTATAGCATTTAACATAAATCTTCGATATGGTGAATACAATTTTATGCAAGTTATGCAAAATTTGAATATTACCAGATTAGAAGGTAGTAGAACAAGATCTGACTTGATTTCTCTCCTTAAGATACTAGTAGGGGAGATAGATTGTTCTTCATTGCTTAATTCAATTTATTTAAGAGTTCCAAACAGTTCAAAACTCTGAGTTATCCCAAGTTTCCTACCATCGCACAAATTATGGTTATCATAGTAATTTGTCATGTTTCGTTAGAGTAGGTAATGAATATTGATATAGAGTTTTAGAATTTACTAGACAAACATCAAATTGATTCAAAACCAGTTTAAAAAAATTATCAGTATAAGTGTTCGTCTATTACTGTAGTACTGTCAACTTGTTCATTTTCACTTTATATTTAGTTTATAAGTATGTATCTGTATTATATTTCATATGTGAAAAGGAGAATAACCGCGTAAAATATAATAAAATAAAAAATAATATTTACAACAATGTTATAACTTGAGTACAATAATTACTTTTATTCAATATAACGTTATCATGTTTCATTTAATACGGTCCAACCGACATCAATAATGATTCTAAGAAAATTTTCGACAATTTAAATTCATGAACTATAAAATACGATTAGAATAGAAAATAAAAATGATGAGTTATATCTGTTATATAAAAAAATTCGATTTTCTGAACACACTATATGAGGAATCGAGAAAAAAAATATGTTCCACACAGCAGAGAGAAATTTACTGCCTTGGCTAATTTCATGAATTTCTAGCCGCGGCGGTAGATCTCTCACTTCTCAGCTTTGTTGAACAATTAACTATTATAGTGTTTAGTCCAGGGGTCTCCAAACTACGCCCCGCGAGCCAAATCCGGCCCGCCAGTGTCATCAATCCGGCCCGCCAGTGTCATCAATCCGGCCCGCGACAGCCAATGATTTACTGTCATCAATCTGGCCCGCGACAGCCAATGATTACCTAATTGTTGTTACTATTGCTGTGATAAGTTGAAGAAGAAAACACAAAATGATAATTACTTAACGACAGAAATGATGACAAAGAAAACTTAACTTAAGTATGTAAGTTTAAGCATATTAATAACTAACAAATAATTGAAATGAATCACAGTAAAACAAAAACCCTAATGAGATTTATGTAATTGTAATTTTCCACCGACAATACTTTGTAGTTATTATCAATTATCAAAAGAGATTTAAGATGCACTTCAAAGCATTTTTCTACTCCGCGATTAAAAATCAACACCTGAGCAGTATCTGACACATCCGTTGACTCATCCAATGCTAGAGAAAACCACTCATGATGTCCATTTTTGTCAGACAGTTGAGATGATATATTTTCTGCGATGTCTTGCACTCTCCGAGCTATGGTGTTTGCTGACAAACTAACACTTTTAAATAAATTTACCTTTTCGGGGCATATTTCTTCGGCTACTGCATCAAGCATTCTTTCATCATTTCTCCATCGGTGAATGGTTTGCCACGTTTTCCGATTTCAAGGAACACACGAAAGCTGGCGCGAGTTGCAGACTCTTGTTCAGTATTCGCTTTGGTTAACAAAGATTGCTGTAATTTGAGTCCGCGTTTCAAAGCTTCAAATTTTTCCTTCCGCAAACTTTCTGTATACTTGGAGTAACTTTGAAGGTGTTTCGATTCATAGCGTCGTTTAATGTTAGTCTTTGAGAACAGCTATGGTTTCATTACAAATTAAACACAGCGCCTTATTACTGGACTCAATCACAAAATACTGAAAGTTCCATTTTTCTTGGAACGTTCTGCATTCACGGTCGATTTTTCGCTTTTTTTCCATACTAACAAATCACACATAAAAACAATAAGTCAAATCAAAATACTTTTATTGACGGGTGTTACTTTATTTCACAATAGACAGTTTCGCTTCCTTCGCCTTTTCTCCGCAGACTAACTCGCAGTTGCGCCGCTAGCCTTTTTATATGCAATTATTACTGCCATCTCGAGGTGATCGGAATACACTAGCTGGAACCCAGAACTTTCTTGAACCAACGCGGTAATTCCAAATATTTACGCCTAAAGCCACCTAGCGGGTAGCTGAAAAAGATAGTACATAGTACCACTACTCGCCACTAGATGTCATTAAGTGTCACAATACACAATAATAATCGAAATTCAAAAAATCGTAAGTTTGCTTAGGTCACGCACTTTGCGACTATCCTAGTCTAGAAATATAGTTGGGGGCAGAAATTGGCCCTTGGAACAAACTGAGAAAATCATTATGGCCCGAAGGCTTCAAAGTTTGGAGACCCCTGGTTTAGTCTATACGTGAAATTTCCCATTGTTTTACTCTCAGGCATCCTGTCTTTGATTAACAATATCATTATTCATTATGGGTGAATGCAATATTATTTCATTTTAACTGAATATATTTGAATTCTCATTTTTAAGGAGTTCTGCAAAAGAAAGCATCAGAGCAATACTTTATGCGACAACAATGTTCTTTGAATTTTTCGTATGTTATTGCTTACCCGCACAACATCTAGCAGATGAGGTTAGTGACGATACATTTCAAGTAGTTTATTAAACTCTCACAACTTTTTCAACAGGTCGATAAGTTATCAGAAAATATTTATTGCAGCAAGTGGTACAAATATCCCCAATATTCAAAAGATGTTCTAATATTGGTGGGAAAATTTCAACTGAAAATGCTGATCAGTGCCGGTGGATTTGCAAATATTGATCTCAAAACGGGTTTTGCAGTAAGTGTCTCTTTGAAATAATATATCTAGTCAACTTGTTTGTGAAGAAACAAAGGCAGGGGTAAAATATGAGTCATTTGTGATAGACATTTTAACTAAGTTACTGTTTTTTGTTACATTTCCACAAAAGAGTTCACAATAATATTACAGCACGTGTTCCTCTATAAGATAGAGTTTTTGGGCGTATTCAATACGTTTTTGATTTTGTTACAGAAACTTATCTGAAATATTTCGTACTGGAGAATTTCTCTGAATATTGAACATACTCTTTATTAACATTATCATTTCGTCAACTCGATAAAATGGAAAGATTTCATTGCCAACAATGATTTGTAATATCCATTCAGAAATATCCAATCATTTACTTTTGATATTTCGACAAAAATTTTCCTTCTTAGTTATCACCTGTTTCTTTTGTAATCTGAAGTAGAATGTGTTTCATAAATACATGTTTTCTAGGCATTAAAAACAATGGTATCTTACTGCATGTTTTTGAGAACTATGGGATATAATTCCGAAGCATGAGAATGTTGGATCATTTTCCGACGGGAAACCAATGAAGATGAACACGTAGGTTTTGGTTTCAATTTGGAATTGTACTGTTCTCTGTTGCTTGTACTCTTTCCACATACACTTCAATAAATGTTGCAATTTTGATTCGCTTCGTTTCATTTTATCATCCACTTTGTGTATACAACCAAAATATATAAATGGGTATATATATATATATATATATATATTTTCTAATATGCTTCGTTGAATGAAAATGATGGCGTTTTTCCAATACTTACTGGAAGTACTGGAAATATTATGGAAGTACCGTGTATATTTTCACATTTTTGACTACCTAGAATGATTCTTGTGTGAGGGCAGCCAAAAAACTAGGGATTCCACTCTCGAGTAATTCCCCCTTGAAACTCAAAAGTTTTGTAGAATATAATAATAATTTTTCATTGATTCATCAAAATTCTTCATTCCATCGTCTTGTAGAAGTTACAGTAGTTGATTTATACCGATCCTAAGTCCTCCCCCACTCACTACCTTGACTAGGTAACATTTGGATGACTTAATCTTTGACCTTGAACTGTGTCAAATAACCTTGAGAGGCCATGAGGTCATGAGTCATGAGTCACACGTTTTATTCAACTTTGATCATCATTAAGGTCATTCAAGATCAAATCCTTTACCTAACCTTCGTTTTCACAACATACACTTAACCTTGAGCTATGTGTGCGTCATATATCCTTGTTGTTCGACTTCTCATTACATGGCCTTGAGGACTATAGAAAGCGTACGTTTAACTCCCCTCCGTTGTTGATAATTACTTTATGTACTTGGAGTGCATGCTTCCACACTCAGTTAGATCACCTGAAGTATTCGAATAAGTAATGTGTATTCGGTGAAATCCAAGGTGACAGCAAGTTTCTATCAATCCAAGGAGGGAACATTACTATGTATGAGGTAGCAAATACCTATCCAATAATGCCCTCTCCTTTATATTTGATGGAATTTGCTAAGAAATGGATGGTGAGCAAGTGGCTGTAGTTTCAAAACCCGGCATAACTACTACAATGAGAACGATAGTATCATTCGGACAAAAGCACGGAAATTCATTACTACCAAAAGGATGGGGATTTGATATGAAGAAGCAAGATATATTAGATTCCGTCAGCTATATATTTAGCGGTAAATTACCATTGAAATATCTCATGGGTTTCGCTGAAATTTACAACAACGGAATACTGAATGTAACCACTATAATATAAACGATGGTATCATTCGGACAAAATCACACAAATTCATTACTACCGATAGGATGGGGTTTTGATGTGAAAACGCAAGATATATTACTAGTTCCTGTCAGCCATGTATTCAGCGGTAAATTACCATTGTAGTATCTTATGGGTTTCGCTGAAAATTACAACAGAAGAATACTGAATGTAAAACAAGAGCTCATCATGATTATACCACGCTCACTCAAAATCATGATAATTCCCAATATCACAGCCTATCGAAAAAGTTTGTTTTGCGAAACATCAACAAAATTGATCATTTTGGATTGTATTTCAATTTGTACTTGTCACATGATATTCATAATCGATATGATATGATATTTCCGTGCTATTTTGATAAAAAAAAATTAATTTCCCGTTATGGAACTGAATTTATTTCAATAGTCTTTCCTGAATATCGTGAATGATTGGATATACACATTTTTCGATAGTCTCAATTTCAGTTATGTGTGTATGATGTAGGTTTGTCATAGCATTTCGATTTTGCATAATAGTCCCCTTGATTTTTAGGAGATATTTAGAACGTGAACACGAAAACTAAAAAATCAACCGGCTGCTTTCTAGCGTATTATAATTCTGAATTACACATGAGGTTATTGAATACCTAAAACTGAGCCTAAAATAAGAAGAATATCCTAACGACTTAATTTTTTTCCTTGTTCAGGTACATTCGATTAAACTCAATCGTCGTAGATGAATATTTACAAGTGAGTTGATGAAACAAAAATTGAAATCACAACTTCTACTCATATTACAATTTATTACAAATTCATTTACTTTCCAGATTATGGAATATTCAAAATATAGAATGACAAAGCACAATATCTTTCACATTACACACATTTTTTAAGAAATATGCCTCTTGAATGTTATTTCAGGTGGAAAAATATACCTTAAATTATAACTCAATAAGTAATAATTCCCAGAAAAAAATCAAATATATATGAATACCAAAAATTGTATCATTTGAGTTTATCATTATCTAGTCTAATGGATTGCAAAGTGTATCGTCAGCATTCAGAGTGGTGCCAAGTGATTGCCACCGATTCCTTCTACAGATTCTTCATTACATATCAGAACAAACCTCATTTTCTTCTTTCTGGAACATGTGACTGGCAGTTTCTTTTCGAAAATGCTTTTTGATATTGATTATTTTTCCTGTTGTGTTTCGCAGTCTGTTCATTTCTAATTCGTCATTATTGTTTTATTGCGATACATTCAACATTTGTTGGATCACCACGAAACTATCCCTGAACTTGTTTTGACTGTGAATTGCATTGTTACGAAAACTTGGCTAGTGGGTATGGCACTGAACTCTTTCCATCCAATAAACAAAGTAACCCAAAACAATGATAGATGCGTTATCACCATGTGATCATCAAACACATTTGAATCTATTGGGTAAAATAAACACGCTGGCTAATCAGATTCAACTGCAATCAGCTGGCGGAATTAATTCAGTTATATCGCAACAGGGTCGAAGTTTAAAATTTTCAAAATGTCAAGTACTGATTCGGCTAAAGAAACTGATAATTTGAGTCCCAACACTCCACCTGAAATATTTTCCTATACCCAGAGCGGTCGTTTCTTAGTGCGACTTGCACCTTGTTTGGGAGATCATGTACACGATGCATGATAATGTTTTGGAGCACTCTGTTGCTTGTATAGATAGAGTATAGTGTGTGAATTTCAGTTCAATCGAGTGCTGATAAGGCATATTAAACTTACAAGATTCAATTGCAGACTCCGGGAAAGGTGAAATTTAATGAAAGCTTGTGATGGAAAACCAAAATATACTTGTTCTTCGTCGATAAATCAACAACGTTGTTTTTTTTTAATATTCATTAAAAATTGAGCAATCTGTTATCGAAATCAGAAAGCCAATCTCAGTCGTTTAAGTACTAGCCACTTATGTTTTAATTATCACAAGTAATCGGAACTGGGAAAACTAAATAGCATCCTCGGGCATCAGAATACCCGCTATACATGCAGTCATGAAACAAACCAATGCTCCTCCGAAGAAAGCTCTGAATACCAGTCTCGTAACGACTTCTCTTTTATTCGGTACCAAAGTTCCCATTCCTGAGATCATGATACCAATGGAACCTGGATTAGAAAAACCGCATATAGCGTAAGTAGCAATAACTTTAGTCCGACCCTGAAAACAAAAAATTCTATTGGAATTGATATTATGAAACGCAGGTAAAACAAGAGGGAAAATCGGCTGAAATGGTAGTTTCGAAAGTTAACGTTTCTGTAGTATTGTTCTTCTTATGAGTTCGTTGTCAATAGATGGAAAACTTATCCAAAATTAACAAACGTGCTATAATACTTCAATGATATTTCAGAAAGTTATATATTCTTTTCATCAGTTCGAATGGTTGCGGTGTCATTATTCATACCTGAAGGGAAACAACAAGAATTTGAGTATCGCAAATTCCACATTCACCACTCTATTCCTCTGGAATAATGGCGATAGATGAAAAAACCCTTGCAGAGCTGGGGGTGGTGGTGAATGTAATAGATAGGAGTGTGTTCCAGCTGAGCTCATCTACGCCCATCCTTAGACAACTCAAATTAGACTCATGCACCTTACCAAGGTGAGGAATATGAAATGGTTTTTTAAAATTCTACCCCTTTCAAGACACTTCCGTCAGTTTTAACATTACAAGCATGAAACCGTGTATTTTTCATTTTGGTTAGATATCAAAGGACTTCAGATCTTGGTTTTTCAAAATTCTCAGGCTTACTTTTCCGCCTTTAAAATTGGGAAAAACGGGGGCTAGCACATTTTTATTTCCGCAGTGAACCTCTTTGCTATAGAGACAATAAACGACACTTTTATCGAGGTTTTTCGAATTCCTATTAAAAAGGGGACGAGCAGTTGGCTTAACCTCATCATGATAGGCTAGTCCTACCAAGATCAACATTGAGGTTTTCAGTCAGATAATAGGTAAAGAATAACTTATGTGAGAGTGAACTGAAAGAATCAAAGGGTTTAGGTCGATGGTACCCAGAGCTTTCGCCATCCCTTCACCTGAAAAGAATTTCCAAGACGAACTAAAAATAATTAAGCAAATTGCAGTAAATAATCAGTTACCAATTCACCTAATAGAAAAGATAATATCATTATTCCCAAACTGCCGAGAAAACAATATAGTCAAGTATAGTAACATCAACTACGCAGGTGAACTTTCACAAAAGATTCAAAATTATTTCTCTGAATACAAAATAACAACAGCTCTCCTAAGTAATAATAATTCAGGCAGGACTCTGTTCAATGCAAAACCCAAACGAGATAGAATGAAAAAATCAGGTATATATAAAATAGAGTGTGGCGAATGCTCTGCAGTATATACAGACCAAACCGGTAGGAATTTTGACATAAGGCTGCGTGAACACGTCTGTTTGAAAAAAAAATTCAATGTACGAACATCTTCAAGAATCAAAACACAATATAAATGAAGATAATATCAAAATCCTACACATATGTAATGAAAGGAAGAATATGAATTTTTGGGAATCCATGGTAATTCGACAAAAGTATTTCCATTCATTTCTTCAGAGTGATCATGAATTACTGAAATAAAGAAATTATCAATCATACATATTTTATATACAATATTCATCTTCTTTCTTCAGGGTTAAGTCTTCAGCATTCAATATTGTATCTTTCTGTATAGAACTAATTTAAGAAAATCCATATCAAAACTTATCGATACAATAGCTCGAGTAAGCGACACGTATTACGATTTTGTAAATCTTCATGTGAAAATGAAAAAAAAACTGTATCAGTAAGTTTTGTATCTCTCTCCACTCAAGATGAATGTAGCAAACTTATATCTAAATGAGTTTTTGAATAAATGAGAGTGAACATATTATTTCGCAGACATTCATGAAAGATTTTCTCCAAAAAACATTCATGTATCAAATCTCTCGCTTGATTAAATGAGTGTGTAATAGTCTTACCGATAATAAATTTTGCTTCAGCATTTCGCCCATATGTTCAAATGCAACGAACTCGTTTACCATGGTTTTTATACCAATCAAGGTTCCAACACTCTCGCATTCACTCCATGGAACCCCCATAACATAACTTATAGGTATGAATACCTTTCCAGTGATCAGTTCCAGTGACCAAACAGGATCTGTGAAACCTGACACAAAAAAATATCATTCAATGTTTGAATTGGCTTCTAATGAGAACTTCAAGTATAAGAATGTATATAAGAAAATGTATATGGCCTGGAGCAATTTCAAGGAGAACTCTCCCAACAAATCTGCTGATTATCTTATAAATTTATAAATGAAGTTTGAATTTCTCAAAAAACATTGTGAAATGGACAGTCTGACATTCAAACACTTGTGAATCTTAAAGTTTATATTCAAGATGGATATCGTCTCATAAGTATAATTCAACTATCGCAAGAAGTGGTAAAATGATACAATGACTGAATTTCATTCAAAAATGTGTTGAAAAATCAAATTGATTTTTGAAACTCACTAATGACATTACCAATTTTTGAACAAATGCTCAAACTGTTATGCTTTATTTCCATAACATGCATTTAACTTCAAAATCATTTCTTATAATGTTTGAATCTACCTTTAAGGTTGATTAAAGTCAAGAGCATAGCTATATGAAAAGATCATAAATACTCCTCAATTTGAAATAGTCTATATGAAAATATATCTATCAATCCTTCTCTCAGAACATCAGGAAGTAACTATTTCAAACTCAGTTAGACCATCTGTAAAAATTTTTTTTTTCAGAAAGTCAGTAATGTTATTGTATATGTAGGTAAATGTTTTTCACTCATATAATTTCTCAGATCATTTTTCTAAAAACCAACTTTTTGAAGTTGTGTGTGTGTGTGTGTGTTCCCTTGCTAGAAGGCTTGTAATGTTTACCGGGAGTTGGATATTGAGGGATGAAAAAGCAACCACAAGTCGCGTACAAAAAAACATTTTAAAGTGTTTAGAATGTGATGGACTACATTAGTAGGGTGCTAATGCCGACTGAACGCCTCCCCCCACCCCTTTTGACCTTGAGACGTCACACGAACTTGAATGACGTCACCTAACCTTGAACGTCGTACACGTAGTATGAGCTTGAATGCGGTGTTTGACCTTGAGTGTGGGGTTTGACCTTGACGTTCGACACTTCGACTACCTTGAGCTTGCTCCATGGCATT
>NW_019290558.1:140880-186119 GCF_000500325.1 Leptinotarsa decemlineata | reverse complement strand
TATTACGTCTCATCTACATCTCAATTTCATTTGACTGACTCAATGGTATCTGCTGAAACTAACCGCTGAAAATTTCCGAACAGATTTGCGATAGAGAAGAATTGGAGATGAGTTGACGTCTAATAGTATACATTCTTAGATGAAACTAGTCCTTAATATGAAAAACAGATTCATTAGATTCTAATGAGTTGACTCCTTTGACGAATGAATCAATTAAATATTCCAAAAAAGGCAATATCTCAACAAAATCTGGTAATTACTACATAATAACCATCATTATCATTCATTCGAATGAAATTATATGATTCAGGATTACTAATATTGACGTCAACTATTTAAATAACACAAATGAGTTGATGGATTCCAGAGTTAGAAGAAAGAAAAGTCTGATAAAGCAAAAAATATAATAATAATGTTTGAACAAGTGTAAAATCAGGTGGAAGTATAATATGGAATACCATCAACACCATCCCGATTGGTAGCGGTAGCACAACATACATGTATATGCGTACTATTCTCTGTCATGCTTGTCCATGATGACGGGTACCGTTTTTACATGAAGGGCGTGATTTCTGGAAAGCGGTGGAATGTTTGAGTACAATCTGAAACATTCAGGAATGTTGCGAGGCATTTCCTATCATTGTAATATGATATGTTGTCGTACCCTTCATGAACAAGGTTCTTGATATAACCTGGGATATGTGCCTCTGGAGATATAGTAGTCAAAATTTTCACCTAGCAATTTCTAGAATATTCCAGAATAATCAAGAGTGTTTTAGGGCATTCCACAACAATCCGTAACATTCTGCAACATTCAGGAACTTCGGAAAACGGCCTGAAACATTTAGGAACATCCTAGAACACCTCAGATCATTGTAGAACGATGGAAGAAGTTATGGTGTGGTTATCTCCTATCCCACATCCAAGTCGAAGGTACGTATTTTGCCGGTTATGAATTGTGTGCGGAGAGATTGGAAGAATCCAACGTCATTCACAACTCCGAACCAAACAGTTATTGGACTAGAGTGGAGATGAACTACGATGTCTAACCGGCCTTCTTACAGGTCACTGTCATTTGAATTATCATATGCAGAGACTCGGACTGTCGGAAGGCACTGTGTGACGCCTCTGTTTGGAAATGATGAAACAGCAGAGCACATACTTTGTGCCTGTCCAGCTGGAGACCGAATCAGGTTTTTGAGTCTAGCAGAGCCGACTCTTACCATCTGTCCTAAAAGACCACTCACCATAAAAAGTAACCGGCTTCGTCAAGAAGCTGGATTTATTTGGTCGAGTGTGAATAGGTGTGACCCACAATAAACCCTTACGGGTTACGGTGAAGGATCTAATAAATCCTGTAACGATATATTCGTTACCGTCATTTCATTGTATTAATGACACGATAAAATGTGACATCTATGAATTCCATGTAACCGGTATTGGCAAGTGTTTCTCCTAGCATAAGCCATCTTTGGTTCACTAGTAACGTGAAGATAGGTAAGGAGAGAAGATGAAGGAGAAATTTTTAAAAAGGGGGAAGTCTCTCGTAGAGTTGAGAAGGTAGAGCTCGATATCTTGGAGTTTAGTTTTTTTTGGATGTGAAAGTAATAATGCTGATTCAGAAAAATCTGAATATTTCATGGTGATCACTGTGAATTTAAACCCAAGCTATCTATTTTACATTCGTTGATTAATTGGGGTTTCCTCGAATGCAAGAATTAAACTCCTGATATTTTCTGCTGAGAAAAGATGTCCCTCCTTCCAGGTGTGAAAAATCCCTGAAATTAGTATGAGGCGTTACTGGCGATTTTGACGAGAAGTCCTGGGATTTCTATCGATTGCTGATCACAGTGGGTGAAAATAAAAAAAAAACTGTAAGTCACAATCCAAATTTTTGCTTCATCGTTCGGGAAGCTCCACTCTGCCGCTGAACTCAGATTCGAGCAAGGGACCTGTATCTTGGTTGAACAAATCTCAGGTTCATAGATCGAGATACAACCAATCTTTCATCATTATCTCTATCTTTGTAGATTGGTTACAGACTTCAAGTGAACTAAGGTTATAATCCCATTTCCTAATTTAAATGATTTAGTGAATTTTTAGTGGTAATTTTTTGTACAAAGCATTGTTTTGTTTCCTAAGACACATTCAGTGGTGATTTAGAGGTTGATTTTTTTTGTATAAGATTATTTATTTGCTTATACATGTTGACTATTAATAAAAATATAGAAATAGTAGACAAAAAGTTTTTTTTCAAAAATTATTCTTTCCTGAAAATATTTCCCCATCAAATCGAACGAAATGATCCTGGTCTTTTTCAATTATTGATTTTGCTGAACGTGTTTAATGAGGATTTATATCGAGGCATATACACATATTTTTGGATAATACGGTTCAAAGGGAAATCTGATTAGAAAATTTTGTTAAGGGAAAGGAAAAGCGGGTTAATTACGTCAATTAGTATTTGAGTTCAGTCAATGTTGAGCTGAAGTTATATTTGATATAATGAAATGAGTAAAGTTTTGAAAATTTCTCTTTGATGATTCATCAAGTTCGTATCGCTTTGGGACATTATTTGATTCGTATAATTACGAAACGATATTTGGTGCTGATATTTGAGGTAAGAAAGAGGTTTTGCAATTATAAGATGAAGACTGTTTACAATAAATTGAAAATCAAAAACAGAGTCGTTCTAGTTTTTTCAATAACAATTCTTGTAGACTATGAAGAATTGAAATCAGTCCGGAGACTGTGTCAAGGATATGTATATGAAACAGGAACTTGAATATTTCCAATAAAATTCCAAACGTTTGGTTCCTTATCGTTCCTTTACAAAATGATTCAACAGATGCCTATCAAAAATAACGGTACGATTTTGGGTAGCGAGATGATACAATTTCAGGCTTCAACTATACATATGGAAATATCAACCATAAATTAACATATCGAACAATACAGATCTAGTACATGAAATAAGGTGGGAAAGTTGTGCTAGACCACTTATAACTTAAGAAGGGCTTGATCAATTTTCGTGATTTTCAATTTATTAGATTTGGCTCCACCGCGAATAGCGGGTAATTATCAAAATATTCGAAGAATTTAAAAAAAAATGAAGACCACAGAATTTGACTACCTTCAGTTTGTTAGGATATGACAGTTGTCATGGAGCGTGCAAAGACGATTGAGATTACAACATTTTTTATTATAGTAAGCGTAAGAATAATTGTTATAATCATACTTGTTCTGTTGATGACCTATTCATTTTGTAGAAACTCATATTGAATATAGGATAAAGAAATCGAAATGAAATTTATAATGCCAAGAACGTGTATTTTTAATCTTTCACAAAGAAGTCGCAATTTGTCTATGGGGTATCGCGAATAAATCTAATGCAGATTAAAAAGAAATCACACGATAGGAACGACGCGTTTAGTGTTGCCAGGTCTACTGTTTCTGAAGTTAATCTCCTGTTTTGGCTGTCGAACTATTGTTATACTGGTTGGAAGTTAAAATCTACTCATGACTCAGTTCAATTTCTATATTGATCCCTAAATAATAGTGATGATGATGATGTTTGAAATATAATAATGACAACGAGTTCGAATCCTCTTCTACGCATGGTCCGTCATCATGAATGACCAGGAATTAGAGCATTTCTCTTGAGTACAGCCGCCCGAGTGCTGAAGAAGTTGGTTTAGTTTTCGACATTTAACGAGGTAATCATAACTCAGTCACCGAGTTAAAACGCGTCCAGTAAGGGGCCCATATTCAAGACCTCGGCTGTCCTCAGTATAAGTGGGCTCAACTTGAAAATTGATGGGTTCATCATGTCCTGCCAGGACGGTTTCTCTAACATATAACCCACCGTACAGTTTTCAGGCATAAGGTGCAGGGCCTGTCGTTAGTCGCAGTCAAATGTCCAGCATATGCAGACTCAGCCTATATCCACCCATATAACGCGGCCCCAAGGGTGCTTTGTTACCCCCACGGCACTTTTGCGGTATTGACAAGACACCGGTCTTACCCTAGGCTCCGAGGAATATTGAACCCGTTTTGAAGAATGGGAAGTGCCTCATTTTTACAAGTCATACAAGTCAATAAGCCCAAAGTAGTTTTCCTCAACTTTCGGAGCGAGACGATATTTGTCGTGGAGGTTTCAGCTCCTGATGAGACGAATATCGTCAGAAAAGAGAAGAAAAAGCGGATGAAATATCAAGATTTTCTCTTTAAACTGCAAAGACTCTCTGTAGACCGATCTGTCAAGATGATTCTTTTGGTTATTGGAGTCCTTGGTGGAGTCCTTTCGAATCTCAAGATCATGCCGACTTGCCGCCCTGAGGGAGAAATCTTAGTGTGACAAATACAAGAGGGTGTAATTCTTGGCTCACTATGCTTACTGAGGGCACATGATCTTTGAACCCAATGATCACTCACCCTACGGCGTGGAAAAAGATCATTGGCTGATAATGATGGCGCGCCCTCACGAATGTATCGGAGCGTCGGGGGATACGGCTCGCACAGCGCAACCTCGGGAAAGAAATATAATGATAATGATGAAATATTTGTATTCACTTCACCAAACAGGCGTGAACAAACAAAATTATATAGGTGGAGTGCCAGCAAAGCCTTCATAATCTCAACCCTCCATTTTGTTCATTTCTCGAAGTTTTCATTGGGTAGAATCTGAATTCATTCGGACCATCAGGCACCCGTGCAACGTCTATGTTTTACTTCAGCTTTTCTAAGGCATTAGATGAGATAGATAGATTAGATGAGGTAGGTAGTTGTTTTTACGTCTAGTATCTGACATCCGTAACTAAAAAGTCGTAGGTTTACAAGAGAGGCGAAGTTGAGGTGTGTTCTGCTGTCATAAGAACAAACCACGTATTTCACAAATTTATCAAAATTGAGATAGATCCTTTGAAGGGCTTGAATAGGCTTTTTCAACGATTTGACGAAGGTTATACTTCGACGTCACGTATTTGAGCCTCCCTAAATAGAAGGTACTAAGTATAAACTACGTAAACATCTGATACTAAGAAATAGCCACGCAAAAACATTGGGCTTACGCGGTTGTTTCCTAGCAACTATAACTATACGGAGTAATTGCTTAGTTTTCGACATATCCGCGGTTTTTGTTAAGTCACAACAAGCAGATCAGAGGCGATTAACACACGCATTTTTGTGTTTCACCGGTCTATCATTTATATAATAAAACCATTACTGATTATTAAATGATGAATCGCGGAAAGTTTTTAGTAAACTCGGCATTAAGTAATGCAGAATATAATAAAGTATGAATTTTGTAGATTCCAACCATTTTGAAGAATACGAAGCAGAAAATATAGATCTACTTTCTAAAGAACCTACCCTACAAGCTGAAAATATAATTTTAGAACAACACGCGTGATACGCTTAATATTGAGGATGGAAGAGAAAAAAAAGCATTTTCGAAAAAACTACCCAGAAACGATTTTGAAGATCATATAATGAGCTTTCATTCTGAAAAGTCACACTATCGAAGTGAACATGCACCCTGTCGCTTGTATTTTCCAAGTGACATAAATATTGCTCTAATGTATAACGACTTTAAAGAAAAATTTCCAACCTTTTCATGTTCTCATGACTTATACAGAACAGAAGTGAAAAAGTTAAATATTTCTTTTACAAATCTTGGAAACGAAGAATGTGAAAAATTCAAAGAGTATTCCTTTCACAATGTCTCTCACACCAAACAGTTTTTGGATAATGAGTGTGAAATCTGTGAACTGTGGAAAATTCATCTGCAACACGTGGAATATACTCGAATGGCTTATCAAAAATTTTAGGAAAATGGGAACAAACGAGACAAATTTTAGCAGTTTCTGCTTATCTGCAAAAGGTTATCATGTTACCAATAATAGACATGTTCGAAAGAGTCCTCTTTACACGGAGAATTAGTGTTTATAATGAAAGTTTTGTTCCCCTTGGTTCTCAGAAAAAACATTTGCCATTAGCAGTCCTTTGGCATGAAGGATTAGCAGGAATAAAACAAGAGGAAATCATAAGTTCTTTCCATACATTTTTGAAATGTAATAGAGACGTACATCAAATCGTAATTTGGGTAGATAACTGTACGAGTCAAAACAAAAATTGGACCTTTATTACTTCTTTAATGTTTCCCATAAATAGTCCTGAATTTGGCACAGAAAATGTTCATCTGAAATATTTCGAACCCGGACATTGTTATATTTCAGCAGATAGTTTCCACCATCAGGTAGAATTGAGTCCCAAGAAACAAAGAAAAACTTACGATTTCAACGATTTTACTGAGGCGGTCAAAAGTTCAAATGAAGGCCACGTTACAGTTAAATGTATAAACATAACTGATATAGCTGATTGGAAAAACTGTTCTTCAGTTACAAAGATGAATAAATTAAATCCCAGACCGTATTTAGGTGAAGTCTCGGAAATATTGTTTACAAAACGAAAATTCTCATTTTCATACAGAACTTATGCAAATGATGTATTTGTTGAAGCAGACATTCTGCAAAAAAAAATTATGAAAAATATCATCCTCATGTGACTCACCTCCCGTAGTACCCCGTGTGATATAACTTCGGAAAAAAGAATCCATAATAACAAATTTGGGACCACTAATGCCAGACACCACATTACCTTTTTGTCAAGATATTCGAATTTGTAACAATTAGTACTCTCATTGTATATTATCATTATTGTTGAATAAACTTTCTTGATGAATAAAGACCTTTCATTTTTTTTATGTTGCAACGTACTGAAAAAAATTTAGACTTTTTATTTCACCTCCTAATGTACCTACATGTTCTTTAAAATACATATAATATGAACATTGAAAATAAAGTTGAAAATCCTTGTACAGAATAAAAGCAGGTATTTATTAACATTTTGCTATGAAAGAATTGCGTAAAACCAAAATATACGCAGTTTTTTCACAGAAATATGATCATACGTGTTTTTCCTTTAGCAAATGATGTCATATTTTGTAGTCAATAGGCCGTATTTTCAATATTTATGTTATGAAACAAATACTTTTTGTTGAATAATAACGTTGTTGTAGTCATTCACCTATTTTTATAGTATACAATACTGGATTCAAAGAAAAATTCATATAAAACAAATAATAACCATACTTTTAATGATCTGAAAGATTTACTTTATTTTCTAGACTTTACCATTTTGTTGTTTACGTAGTTTTTTAATGACGGCAGTAGTTCACCTCACCCTTGTTTAGGTGACACCTCACCCTTGCTTCTCATGTTATTTTTCTTTGTGGTATCTACCACACGTACAAAATCGTAGGTTAACATGAGAGGCATGGGTGAGGTTTTTCACCTCGCTCTTGCCTTTGCTAACCAGTTAGGATACAAGTGTCGAAAATTCATTGAGTAAATCTTCAGGGTATGTTCAGTTCATGAGAACAATACTCCAAAGAAGGTCTGATCAAGCTTTATGAAGCTTAAAAAATTGCTGAGGTGTGTACAGATGATTGATTATTGAATTATTTGTTTAATATGTCATTTTTTTAAACTAGTTTCTAGTTCATTTTCATTTTGTGGGTAAAGCAATTAGGAAAACACCTTTGCGTATGAATGTATTCGAATCTATTTTATATCACTCGTAATGATTCAATAATTGAAGGATAATATCATTCGATATTTTGTATTTTTTTATTTCTCATCAACATGAATTCAAATTTTTCAATGACTAATCTATTGAATCAAACTTGCTATAGGTACTATAATTTCAAAATAATAGGCACTCAATTCTCGGAAATGACTGAAGTTTTTGCCCCAATCTGTCTCTCGCAGTGGCGTGCGGATATGTTACTGAACAGGTGAGTAGAAATGATGATGTAATATATACGAGGGTAGACTGGGAACTTGACCCACTCGTGAAACTAATGAATTTCGTTGTTCGTATATTGCCAATTACTCACCAATGTTTCAAGCGTTAAAAACGCGCAATTGGTATGTAATTGTCTTTTGAGTGAGAATGCACAAGAAAATGGACAAAATCAGGTATCGAGCTGTATATATTTGTTTTTGAAAGACAATACGTCTACGCAAATCACAGATGGGTTAGATTTTGTATATGGGTAGCAGTAGGAGTAGCCTTTATTCAGGCAGACTGTGACATCATCACGTCAGCCAGGTTGCCTCTCAGCTCGCTATTTAAGGCAGACAGACCATCCAGTCAACCAGAGAACACCAAATTGTCACGTGGTGTCCTGTCACCCAGTGGTGAACCAATCAGAGTGTACCAAATTATCACGTAGTGTCCTTAAACTGTCACGCAGCTCGCCAGCTAATCAGAACGCACACTTATATAACTCTGAACATCATAGCGGGAGATTTGAATTTTCTGTGGACAAAAATGATTCAGGCAGACAGACGACAGACGACCAGCCCATCTTTTCGCTCAACACATTTTTGTTTCATGAGGTCATAAAAAAAAGTTTCATTGGAGAATTGATCGCAAGTCTTTGGTGTGATAGACTTGATTGTTAGCCTCGACACCACCGTTGAATAATAGAATGAAAAGGTGGCTGTAAGAGCTTAGAAGACAATTAATGTTAGGGGCGTCCAAAAACTGCAACTACCGACGGAAACATCTCGAACATGTCAATATGAACATTATGAACATGTCAAAAAACGTGTTTGTCACATATCAAATCAACATTCAGGCATGAGAAAGCTATCCGCGCGTTGGGTGACGCGTTTGCTCGCGTTAGACCAAAAACATGTTCGAATGATCATTTTCAACGCTCTGTTGGCGCAATTCAGGCGCAATGAATCTGAGTTTTGACGTCGAATGATTACTGTGAATGGAACTTGGATACACCATAATACGTTCAAAACAAAACTACAGTCCAAATAGTGAACTGCAAAGGGGAAACAAGCTCAAAAAAAAGCAAAGAAACTATCACAGAAGCATATTACTTGCATATTGCTTGTTCCCATATCTAGCTCCAAGCGACTTCTTTTTATTTCCTCATCTCAAAATTGCGCTCGGAGGACAGAGATTTTCGCCAAATGAAGAGGCAATCACCTTCGTGAAAAATTATTTTGCAGAGGAAAATGCCAACTACTATTTGAACTACTATTTGAACGGGTTACACGGATGGAAGCATCGCTGGAAGAAGTGTGTAGAGTCAAGAGGAGACTGTATTGGGAAATTGGAAGGAAAATCTGAAAATATATCTTGTACCTTTTACTACGTCGACAATCAATACAAGACAATCCTTGTAGAATCACAACTTCGACAACAATGTTTTTGTTTTAATGCAACAATTATTGTGACAATTTAGTGCCTACTGCTATGGAATTGTACTATAATTCAAAATCTTTCATTCCGGTGATTCTCCCTTTCCTTTCAAAGTGAAATCCTAATGTTACCTTCATCTGTCATTTCATAAAGAAAAATTGAAATATATAATCCACTACAATTTTCATACAGGTTGTGAAAATGAATTTCAAAAATTCCTTATGAGTTTATATCTACCTTGTCAATGAAAAAACTGATTTATATCTCCGCGCAAGCTTCTTTCGAATTTTATGCGTGTTACTGATTCTGGTATTTGTTTCAGTTTGCATTCCAAATCTCTAACTTACCCTGTTAGGCTCGAACCAAAATTATGCCACACTCTTCGCTGAATTTCAATGTCATTGAAAATCTAAAATCTCCAAATTTCCTGACAGAGTATCATCTATGGATTTCTAAACATCTGTTGCATTTGATACTTGATAGTGTAAGCTGATACAAGAAAATAGTGGATTGAATCCGCCTCAACCCGGTCACTGTAAATGAAATTCCCACGAACATTTACCCACTACGTTTGCACTTATAAGATGCAGTTCGGGGTTTACATTTCATAAACACCTGTTAAAGACGGCATTTTCCGTTTCACAAAATAAAACGATACATATTCATCGTAATGTTTCTCACACTATTGAGGCAGCATTAGTCACTTCCTCATTTCCACATACAGAAAATATACAACAGCTGCAACAAATGAAAAATGAATGAATATTGGTTTGTCAAACAAAATTACACAAAATTAATTAATTTGATTTGTTTCATATACGAGTAACATCAATCTACATATAGTATGCTGTGGTAACCACAGGCTAAACATATATAAATAATAATTACGAGAATATAAATGATATTTCGAAATAAAATTACGAAATATTCATCTCTCCCATCTACCTACACCGAGGGTTCTGGTAAATTCATGTCGGAAAACAATCACTTCTCCGGCCAATACAACCTTTTATATTGAATTACATCCTACATACATTTATACAAGATAGATGCCTCAAAGAGGTTAGTCTCGTAGATGTTTCTAGTTCATCCAGCACCAGGACCATGATGGAATTGTATCTTTATCCGTAGAGTAGGGAGGGGTGAGTGTGAGCCCACAGCACTTAGGCCACATGTGACCCATTGTACATCCTCCCGAGGAGTTATTCTCCTAGTTCATCGTCCATCCTGTCCTTTCCAGGAAGGTGGACAGGTCACTTGGAGACATCTGCTTTATATCGGCAGGTGTAGGCTAAGACTCGCCGAACTCACACTCTCTTATCGATGATAACTCCGGGCACTCGCATAGGACATGCCTGATAGTCTCATCTTCCTGTTCACACATTCTGCATATAGGTGTGTTCACTAGCCCCATATTATGGAGGTGTTTCCTTAGTTGACAGTGACCAGTCAGAAAATCTACTGTCAAGCGTAGATTTTTCCTGGTCATCGCCAGATATTTCTTCGGCGCGCCAGCTTCTCAGGGTCACCCAGGGTGACCAGGGACCAAGGTAGGTGCCACTGGGTTCTATAATTATCAGTCCAGTCATTTCCTTGGCTGAAGAGTCGGCAATGCCAATGCCTTCAGTCCATGATGGAATCATTCGAGTATTACGTCTCATCTACATCTCAATTTCATTTGACTGACTCAATGGTATCTGCTGAAACTAACCGCTGAAAATTTCCGAACAGATTTGCGATAGAGAAGAATTGGAGATGAGTTGACGTCTAATAGTATACATTCTTAGATGAAACTAGTCCTTAATATGAAAAACAGATTCATTAGATTCTAATGAGTTGACTCCTTTGACGAATGAATCAATTAAATATTCCAAAAAAGGCAATATCTCAACAAAATCTGGTAATTACTACATAATAACCATCATTATCATTCATTCGAATGAAATAATATGATTTGAGATTACTAATATTGAAGTCAACTCTTTAAATGATCAAATTAATTGATGGATTCCAGAGCTAGAAGAAAGAAAAGTATAAAGCAATAAATATAATAATAATGTTTGAACAAGTGTAAAATCAGGTAAAAGTATAATATGGAATACCAACAACACCACCCCGATTGGTAGCGGTAGCAGAACATACATGTATATGCCTACTTTTCTCTGTCATATGTCACATTAGCTTGTCCATGAAGGGCGTGATTTCTGGAAAGCGGTGGAATGTTTGCGTATAATCTGGAACATTTATGTAGCGAGACATTTCCTATCATTACAATATGATATGTTGTCGTACCCTTACCCATTCATGAACAAGGTTCTCGATATAACTTAAAATATGTGCTTCTGAAGATATAGCAGTCAGAATTTTCACCTAGCAATTTCTAGAACAGTCCAGAATCATCAATAGTATTTTAGGGCATTCCACAACAATCCGTAACCTTCTGCAACATTCAGGAATTTTGGAAAACGGCCTGAAACATTCAGGAACATCCTAGAACATTGTAGAACGATTGAAGGAGTATATGGTGTGGTTGTCTTCTATCCCACATCCAAGTCGAAGGTACGTATTTTGCCACTAATGAATTGTGTACGGAGAGATGAACAACTCCGAAGCTTGATATCAAACAGTTATTGGACTAGAGTAGAGATGAACTACGATGTCTAACAGGCCTTCTTACAGGTCACTATCATTTGGATCATCATATGCAGAGATTATGACTGTCAGAAGGCACTGTGTGTCGCGTCTGTTTGGAAAATGATGGAACAGCAGAGCACATGCTCTGTGTCTGCCCTGCTGGAGATCGGATTAGGTTTTTGAGTTCGGCAGAGCCGTACTTTTACCATCTGTCCTAAAGACCACCCACCATACAAACTAAGCTGGGTTTATTTGGTCGAATGTGATTGGGTGTGACCCCCAATAATTCTTTGAGGGGATCGAATAGACCCACTCACTTTGGACCTAACCTAATCCAACCTAACCTCTATTCCACATCCAAGACGAAGGTACGTATTTTCAACAGAAGGACATTTTTGGACATTATAAGCTGTAAGTTCATAGAACAGACCAAAGTTTTCGAAACTATTCCGTAATGTTTCAGAAGGAACTGAAACATTCTTGAAACATTCCAGAATGGTCCCAAATGCTGTGAAATTCTGGAGTACTGTAGATCATTCCAAACCTTTTTCATTGGGATGAAGGTAAATCTGTCGACCTCTTACAATTTAAAATTTATCCTTTTATTCCATGTATCATAAAGTCTCATATTCCTTCAACTCACGAAACCAGGTACTGCGACTAGTAACCAAAAATAATACTTTCTTGAAATTCACTCAAACAGTATCTTGTCACATCGGTTGGTCAGGGAATTTATTTCTTGCGCGATTGTTTTACTTTTGTGATAACTCCCAAGTAATTAAAATGAAGCATATAGTGTGTTGGTCAATAATAATGTGCATGAAATTTTTGGTTTAATTTGAAATAACAAATACGGTATCTGTTTAAATTGCTGTCCAGTTATCACATCATATGTAACCATTATTTCGAACAATATATCAATAATTTTTAATGAATTCACACAAAACTTAATCTTTTATCATACACCTGAAATCACTCCGTCCATTGGTGAAAGCCGTATGAAAACATTTTTAGTAGTTTTTCAATGTTCATATAAAAGTAGTTTTTTCGAAAGTTATTTTGCTTTTGTGTAATTCAATATTGATTATGAAAGTATTTGTTTCGAGAGGGCATTTTCTTTCAGTTTGTATCTGAAACTAACTCGTTGACATCATTGCTATCTTTCTTTCTTTCTTTCTTTGAAAGATTCACACCCTTTTTTGTATGAAGATGGACAAATAGAAAACCGAAACCTTTCATTCCCAAAAAGAACATATGGTCACACTGCTGAGGAGGTGGGGAGGTCACGATTCCAGTAACGAAAGATATCATACGTTACCTGAAGCCGATGCTACTATCTGCAGCAGTAGAAGACAAAACATTTGGTATTTCAGGTTCCATTCGACCACAGCCTACTAGTTCAGATTTTGTTCTCGTCAATTTTGTTGGTAATCACTGGGCCCATATCAATCACAGAATTATAACCGCATTACACACAAAATTCTGAAAGTATGTATGTATGGTATATAGTAGGAAGGGTGAGTGTATACTCACAGCCACATGTGATCCATTGTACATCCTCCCGAGGAGTTTTCCTCCTAGGGTCCTAGGTCATCGTTCATCCTATCCTTTCCAGGGAGGTGGACAGGTCACTAGGAAACATCTTCTTCATAACGGAAGATGTAGGCTAAGACTCGTCGAACACACACTCTCTTTGGCAACCTTGAGGTATGTCACGGCGGTCTCCGCGGCGGTCTCCGCAGCTTCTTCAACTTTCCTGGGGTTCCCCTAGTGAATATATTCAAGTGAGGACGCTTTCCTGCAGAGGCAGCCGGTTCCTTGCCTTTATTCAAGGCGAAGATCTTGGCGCCCACCGCAGGAAGTACCCTTGCTGTTGGAGGTGGAGTGGGGGAGGAGGAGGGTGCACTGATAGTTCCTGCCACTCCTGCCTCTTCCGCTCTATTTCTCCTTTTGGCCTCGGTGTCGCAAATGATCCGCCTTTGTATCACATCACGAGGTGATCTGCTATATCCAGCCTCATTCAGAGCGGTAGATTGGGGTGGACATTCCTGTTCATTCCCAGCCACCGCCATAGATTGAGGTGAGCACTTCTGTTCAGCTTCGGGATTGGTTTTTGTTGTGTCTGTTTTTTCATATATGTGTATTCCCACGAGTAGCAAGGAAAAAGTTGGTCACCTCTGGCAGAGGTCCGCATTACCAGAGGAAGGCCGATTACAATGAGATTTCGCCTGGTTCCCCAAGGGGATCGTTTGTAACCGCATATCACCCTGCGGCCATTCAGCACGATTCCTTACACCTTAGCTTGTGTGGGTTGATTCACGGTGGCATGTTTCGCAAAGTATTTTGGGGAGTTTTAGTTTCCCTTGCCTTACTCATTTCTGCCACTGGCTTCCCGTACAGGGCCCTCATTTCCCTGACCGTTCCCCTATCCGCCACCTGGGGACGTGCCCGATAGGTAGCCCAACCCACGGAGATTGTATCGCATTCCATCTGACTCAATGCATGTAGCGGGGTACCACAGCAAGTGTTCGAAAATTTAGAACCTCTCCTGGGCTGTTCCATTGGGAGAATTGGACTTTTGTTTCAATGTCATGATCATATACCTCTGATTCGTCACCAGTTATATGACCGCCATTCAACAATTCCTAAGCGATGCTCATGCTACGTTTTTCTGATCAGACCACACAAACTGATCTGTAATCAATTTTTCAGTTGCAATAAGAGTAGTGACTGATTTTTAAAATGCAAACGGAAAAATATTTCTTATTTCTATAGTTATACAATTATAAAACTTGGCCATATTATAGGAAAAATATTACTTGAAAAGAGAAGTTTTGAAACGAGGAATTGTAAGTTGATTTTCAATACGGATATTCACATCGTGAATTTGTGAGCGAAATCTCACTTTACTGTAAAGATATCGTGACAACAAAATGTTGTGTATAAGAGAACAAAAATGAAGTAAACGCCTTTTCCTCATATCTATCCAGCCTAATTCAGATGCAGACGGAATATAACTACGTCGACTAAGATCACATATAAGCCTGACACATGAATTTTGTATCATCTGAAGTCTTTGACTATCAGTTTGCAATAAAGCAGGCCCATTGAGCAGTCAGTATAGTTAAGGTGTGACATAACAAGGTCTTACATTTTCTCGTTAATAAATGTCGATTAGAGAAGTTTCAAATCACTGAATGCGTTTTCATGACAAAGGAAACATGATTACTAAATTTCAGTTCAATATCTGGCATGAGCTCCAGATTTCTCTCACAACTGGAAAATATTAATGGCGAAATGTCTAGAAACACGGTTAAATTGTTTTTGTTTCTTTCTCGTGCTCCTTTGCGTCCCAAAGGCAACGCTTTAGATTCAGCTGGATTTATCGTCAAACAGAGTTTCTTCGATAAAGAAGCCAAAGTTTGCAGATCGGAATTCATATGGTCAGAGGCAAAACGAATATCACTTTCCTGAAAGGACAGGTAAAGTTGTGTGTCGTCCGCGTTATAGGGAACCGAGAAGTGAAGTATATGTTTATGAAATTGCGAAATATAAATAGTACCCAGAAGAGGTCCAAGGATTGATCCTTGAGGCACTCTTTTTTTTATAATTGCAAGATGAGACAGGATTCCATTGAACATCACAGACTGAAAACTCTTTCAGATAGATATTGCTTAGTAACTTCGATTGCATCATCAGAGAAGTGTAAAGTAGCCAGTAAAAGTTGGTGGTAAATTTTGTCAACCAACACAGTTTAAAATACGCTTTATCATTGTATCCAGCTTGGCGAAAAACATTTTCAGGTCATTTCTTACTCTCAGGTTTCTTTGCCATGACACGCTGCTTTGTAGGCCTGACATTTCGTCTGCAACTGTAGCAGTGGTCGATAGGTAATCCTAAAATATACCAGAATACGGTCGAGAACCCCAAAAATATCGATCTTTCAGACCTTGAATGCCCACAGAGACTGAACATTCACATCATTCATTCAATTACTGCGATCTGTTTTTATTTAGATTTGTCGCGTTTTGAGAGAATGTTTTGATGGTACTTCAAAAATGTTTTCTGACAATTCTTCACAAGAAACAATGTTCTTCACATTTAAGCGCATATTAAAGTGTCGCCGACGAAAAGGTCATTTTGCAATCGGTCTCGCAAGAAAACGTCGCATGAAAAAATGTAGGTAGATATGTTTTCTCTATATCTTGATATTTTTGTCTTGATGAAGTTATTAAAATGGATGGATGTAGCTTGCTCAATTGTTGAGAAAAAAAGCATGTATTTCGATAATTGTGTTTTGATCTCGTTGTAAAAAATAAAAAATGGACAAATTTGTCTTGGTTGGCTGTCGCCGATCATAGAAATCATTCCGCATTTTTGAATATTTGAACTTCCGAAGTCATGTCAAAACCGTTTGTCATGTGTCTACACAATTTTAGACTCCTGTAGTTTATGAAATCAGATTAACAATTATGTTGGTCAAAGTAAGATGACTATAATAGCTCGCTAAAGGGAATATGTTTCACATATTTGGTTACATTTACAAGAGAAGCCTAGTGTCGCTTAACTTGCATGGGAGAATGGCGGCAAAGGTTTTAGCAGCCTCCAAAAATCGAAATAAAAAATACTTCACCTGCGATGACGCGGTCGCGGCTTTCCATCTAGTCAAAAGTTCGAAGTCTGCTGGAACTACAGCATTATCGGCGAAAAATTGAAATGAAAAAAATACAAAAATCTTGGTAACAATCATTTGTTCCTTCCAGTAGCGGTTGAAATTTCTGGTGTTTATGGCCCGGGGTCTCTGTTATTCGTTCATGAACTCGGAAGGAGAAAAGGCCAAGCAACGAAAGATTACTCTACCTCTTTTAGATAGAAAGAATAAGTATTGCTATTCAACGTGGGGTAATTCTGCTTCGTTTTTTGAAACTATTCTTCCTTCACATAATTTTAATGAGATCATGCATTGCCCTCCTTACAGTACGGAACTGAAACCTCTTCGAAACAAGCCGAGATATATTCATCAGTATCCTATCAAGGTTGATTCGCAAGTGATTGATTTATCTTCTTCTTTTTCAGTGCGGTCAATGGACTAAGGTCATTCTTGCCCTTAAGTACGAGATGCAGTCCTCGTGGTTACGAGCCTTTCAGTGAAAGAGCTTCATGAAGCAAGAGTCGAATCGATCCTTCTACGGAACTCTTCAGCACTTGGAAGGATCTATCGCAGCTTGAGAAATGGTTCTGATACAGATTCGGTGGAACATGTTCTTCATTGCGAATCAGTAGACAGTTTTTATGTTAAGTTACAAGTGTAGTTCATGACGAGGAATGTCAAGAACGAAGTTTTAACGATGAACCAGAACCAGAATGTTTTCTACTTATTCACCAAACTCAAATAATTGTTCATGCAGTTGCAGTTTCGTAAAAATGTTTCATCTCTCACACCAAGCGATTTTCTGGAGTCTTTAAGTCCACTAAATACAACAAGAGAATTGCTTCAAATTCTTGAAGTTCTTGTTGAATAATCCTCGTGAGCAAGAAAATAGCAGAATCAATACTCCTGACCATTCTGGATTAAATAATTCCATACAGTTTACCTAGTCTTGTGTTTGTAGATATTCTGCTGAGAAATTCCTCACTTGTTTACTTTGTAGTGAATGTTAAAGAGGAAGCAAAAACGTATGTGATTCTCCGGAACTTCTGAAATTGTGTTTTCTAATGTGACCGATAACCAGTCCGTGCGAAGCTTATTGTTGAATCATCTGAAAATGGAACTTTTGACGGGTGATGATCAACTGTATAGCCAAACATGCGCCAAACTGACTATTATGAGAAAACAAGTATAGCTGAGGCACCAGTCATCCAAATGATAACTCTGATGATCTTCAAACATGACTCAACCTATGACGGAAGCACAGAACTTTTACAAAGGTTCGAAATAGATAAACACTTCAATCTAGCAGACCAATATTATAATCTTCATGCAATCGTTGTTCACTGTGGTTTTGACGTTGAATCTGGTCATTATTACGCATTGACCGAAGAGAAAACGGACTGGTAAAATGTTCTGGTGATGTCTTGAATTTATTAGAATCTCTGGAGACACCTCACCTGAAGAAGCAAATGCGCCACTGAAATCAATGAAGTCACCTTGGAGCGCCATATGATTTTTGATGTTCAATTATTTCTTGATTTATATTACTCTCTTCTTTATTATACATCTCTCTTCAAGAAATGGAAGATCTACTGTACAGAGTATTTACAATATTTATATCTCTCCCACATACGCATATACGGGAGAGGTAGGAGGAGGGGAAAAATATTTGTGAAGGAAAAGGGGGAATCATCAGGAAGATAATTCAATATTGAGCCATAAGACGCCCGCAGGGTAAAACGCCGCCTCATAGACTCACGACAGGCCGATGAGAGGCATCCCCGCTTGTGTTAAAAGGTGGCTCTCTGTACAATAGAGCCTCATTTCAGCATTCATTTGAAGATTTTCCGCTTCCTGCCGAGGCATACGCGAGATTTCTCGTGGTGTTGTGGTTTCAGCACCTCGTATCTGAATATAGTAAATGGGTGTTGCAAGTTTATCACTAGCCCCCTGGAAAAAGTTCGTGGAAAATCCAGGCGAGTGAATTCTGATATCTGTATCTGTCACTGTTCGTGAAAATACGGAGCACCTCATTCCGCATCGTCTCGAGTCTCTGCAAAGGAGTCTTCTTGAGGCTACAAAATATGGGACCGGCGTACAACATAGCGGGTCTGATTGCGGGTACGTTCGTTTTACCGCCGTAGTCGCTTGTTGGATCGCCAAGCTCGGATGTTCCTGAAAATTCAGGCGCCTACCCGGGATAACTCCGAAATATCGCGCGCTCCTCTGCTCGTCAACGCAGTTACCCTTGACTCGTAAATTCCCAAAGATCTTCACGTTAGTAAATTTCTTCGATAAGTTGAAGAGGTCCGTTTTGTTAGGGTTAACATCGATTTTATCACGCTCGAAATATGTCGAGGTGTATCTGAAGCTGTTGCTTCGCCACCTCGCTCGAAAACGAATGCGCGTATATCGCAGTGTCATCTGCGTATATACCGACATTCATTCTCGAGAACATAGAAGATTCGTGCGTGTACAGAGAGTACAAATGCGGTGACATAGAAGCCTCCCAGAATTTGAAAATAAAAATATCCCAAATGACATCTATAAACATCGACAGAAGTCTCATCACATGTTTTATACCTGTCGGTCGGTAGCCAAGCGGTTCGGCGTGTGTTCACTCACTCGAATTGACTGCCGTGTTGGTCGGTGGTTCAAGCCCTAGTTTGAACGATCGATCTTCACTTGCTACCGTCCAATCCGTGTTAGGAATAACACGTTAAAAGGTAAGACCTCGTTAATCCTTAGCTCCCACAAGTTTCGACTTCTGAGGGTTGTCGTTCGTAGGAGTGTGACAGCTGGTTAACGGAAAAACAGATTTTAAACAGACAGATTATTGCGTGAGTTATAACAATCAGATAGTTAAAGTATATACACGGGTAAAGAAATACTATAAAAAAATTGATAATAGATTACCTCCATTATTGACCCCTTTTATCAAAGGGGTTGTTGGACAGATGATAGCTAATTTAGTTACAGAATTCAGTTTAAGACATCTTCTGTTGTCAGATATCTCCTCCATTGTGTTCGCCATCGGTAATAATGTTCATGTTGCGAATTTTCCGTATTGAACAACGATGCAATTGTAACTTCATGAATATTTGTAAACAATTGCAATAAACGTGCACTCTACTCGTCGGTCGACGTTTGGAATTAGAATAACCCCACTTAACATAGTCACGATTCACTGGAGGATTTGTTTATTCAACATACGTTCGTTGGGAGCTCAACTGAACCAAACCCAGAATTTTCCACCGAAAATGTGTTTGCAAAGCTCAAAAATAAACAAGTGCCCGTTGAAATATGCTGATGAGTATTTTGTAACCCCTAGTTTGTTGTCCGTTGAGGACCGCTGAAAATTGAATTCATTCTCATTCAGATTTGGACTTTTATGATTTATCAATAGAATTATAGAAAATTTAGGAATAAAAATCCATCATATTTAATCAAAGTTACAATATAAGTTTGGAAAAAAATTGCAATTTTATAATAATACATGCTACTTTTATTTTAAAAATCACGGAAACAACTACTGACAGATACCGGAACCACATTACTCTTCTCGACGCGCGTTTCCTCAACTGAGTTAGCATCGTCTGGAGATGATTCAGTTCTGGAAAAAAGGTTTGTTTTGAAAGGAAACACGTAGAAAAAGTTACCAAGAATATATGAATGAAGAAAATGTTGAAAAAACACTGACTAGTTTTTTAAGGTATATAATTTTCGACAATATCATTAAGAGAATTGCATTTTCGGGAAATTTCTTCGTCTAAGAGGATAAATGTTAACAAGTGACAGCTCCAGCTCGTGAAGAAAACCCCAAGCAGGAAAGAGAGTTTACATGGATCAATAATTTGTAGGTCTGTAAGTCTGAATAATGTATCGAGAAGTGATACATGCAAATAAGAAAATGAATATTTAGAAATACAATTTCAAAACATTCATCTCTCCCAACGTACCTACACAATAAGTTATGGCAAATTCCTACCGGAAAACAACTTCTTTCCCAGCTGATACCACGCTGATCGGATATTATTCAATATTCAGTGTGGTATTAGTCAGGTACGTAGTTGTTTTTCGGAAGGCATTAACCAGAATCTTCGGAGTGAGTACATTGGGAAAGATGAATGTTTCGTAATTCAATTTTAAATTATTCTCTTTCTTATAACCAAAGCCATCTTCTAGGTTTTTTGGCCGTGGTCTGCAGGTGTTTTTGCCTGACGTATCGGTCGAAGTGCTCTTGTTGTTCGTGAATACTTCGACCATTATCTGATCGCCTTCAATGATATCTATCGCAGTAATAATAGTAATAATAATAATAATGATAATATACTTTATTGTCATTATGAATAAATCTTGTGGACAAAGCTTGTGATAAATTAATACAAATATGAGTATAGAAATATAAAACGTGAATATAAAAACACCTACAAAAAAGTAAAGTTATAACAAACGCTATAGTTCAACGTCTTAATTTTGCATCGACATGGTTGTGTACATATTTGTTCAAAAATATTATCGACACTAATATTGAGTAGATGAAATATCGGGCGTACAAATCTGCAGACCATGGCCAAAAAACCTTATTGAAATGAGGAGATATTTTCCTGAGCATAATCGATTTTTTGGCAGTAGTATGGATCTGAAATTCATACTGAATAAATTGGTTCCTTTTTGTCTTGGTGAGCATTGAATCTATCGCAAGTAGAGTGATTCCAATCCAGAGACATGAAAGAATCAGGTTTTCATCATTGCTGAATCTAGATAACAATGACTTACACATAAACATCTGATATCTGTAGAACAGGGAAGATGGGTGTAGACTCACAGCACTCAGGCTACATGTGACCCATTGTATATCCTCCCAAGTAGTTGTCCTCCTAGGTCATCATCCACCCTGTCCTCTCCAGGAAGGTGAACAGGTGAACAGGAGACATCTCCTTTATATTGGCAGTTGTAGGCCAAGATTCGCCGAACACACACTCTCTTTGGCAACATTGAGGTATCTCACGGTGGCCTCCGCGAAGGTTTTGGAAGGTGCAGCGATATAACTGTCGTTGCGCGTCTTCTTCAACCTTCTAGTGGTTCCCCCTGTAGAGGTGAGGGAACTTTTCTGCAAAGAGAGTCGTTTTCTTGCCTTTATTTAAGACGGAGCTCTTGGCGCCCGCCGCAGGAAGTGCCCTTGCTGTTGGAGGTGATCTGCTATGTCCAGCCTCATTCCAAGCGGTAGATTGGGGCGGACATTTCTGTCCATGCCCAGCCACTGCCTTAGATTGAGGTGAGCACTTCTGTACAGCTTCAGGATTGGTTCTTGTTTTTGTTGTTTCATTCATATGTGTTCTCACTAGTAGCAAGGAAAGAGTTGGTCACCTCTGACAGAGCCCCGCATTACCAGAGGTAGGCTGATTGCAATGATGTCTCGCCTAGTTCCCCAAGGGGATCTATCGTGAACGCATATCACCCTGCGGCCATTCAGCTATCGGCACGATTCTTTATATCTTAGTTTGGGTAGGCTGGTCCACCGTTGCATGTTTTGCAAAGGCTTTTGGGGAGTTTTAGTTCCCCGCACCCTACTTATTTCTGCCACTGACCAGGAGTTCGGCGACCCCGTCCGTATGGTCACATTGGCTTCCCGGACAGGGCGTACAGTCCCCTGGCCGTTCCCCTATCCGCCACGTGGGAACGCGCTCGATAGGTAGCCCAACATACGGGTTCCACATAAACATATCACCATGCCCAAATATTACATAATGGACAATTTTTGGTGATAATATTCAACTTTGAAGAAACATGCAGTACAGATAACGACAGCATATAACGTATTTCACCAAACTATTGGATATGTTATACTAAAATGTATGTATGTTATACGAAAATTATATGAAGTAACAGAGGACATTATACAGCATACTGCAGACACCCGTATACTAGCGCGTGGCACAAATACAACGATTCACACGTGCCACCAATTTCACCAAAGACGCTTGTGAGTGGAGAAGCATACGTCCTCTTTTATGTAAAGGATGGAACAAAATCGCGCCTTCAAGATAACCGAGGGAAAGTTTAACTTTTAGTTTCTTCAATTTTGTAATNTAATAAGTAACAGAGAAATAACTACATGAAAGTCAATGTTCAAAAAATGAACTGTTCATGTAGCAGTCTATTAGGAAAATAGAAAATCCAGATAGGAGATATGAAGGAATGTACTGGTGTGGACAATAATTTCCTTCTTCTTTTCCTCTTCTTTTTATGGTATTTGCTTCCCTTCGGCGCAGTAGACCAATCTCCTGATATTGCAGTACGTTATGCCGTAGTCGCTTCATCCGGGGACGCAGTGTGTCTTACTTAACGCAAACTACGTCTTCATGTAGTTTATAGACACTGAATCCACGTGAATTGAAGTTTTGTTGCCTAATTGGAACTTTGATAATAATTTTGATTTTATTCTCGTCATACAACATGGAGTTACTCATTTTGATGACACCGAAAGTAAAGTTGATGATTCGCTATTTTCTGTTTGCATCAATAAGCCCACAGAATTTATTTATTCGTTGTCACCATCATTTATGCTTAAATCAGATATTCTATCAGCTGAGTGGCTCTATTCTTGAGGCTATTCAAACCTGCCCAAATAAATTCAGCTTTTCAAAGAAGACGGCTAATTTCATATGGTAATTATTTTTTCAGGTCAGCTGGCGAAACAGTGCTTCTGCCAAATGCTGAAAACCTGATCAGGTGAAAGGCGGGGTAGGCGTGAAATATGTGCTCTGCTACCAGGGCTTGGATTTTCTTATGAAGAAGAATTTTTGCTCTCATGGCTGCGGATTACCAACTGCACCCAATACACCTTTCTGAAATATATTTAATGGCGGCCTTAATGGCATACTGACGATATTTCAGTTGGTTAGCCGATATTGAAGTTGTCAAATATGCAAGATTCTCACCTCTCAATACCGCAGCCATTTACTCTTACGAGGACATATGTACGTCAGCTATACCTTAGATTCAACTAAGGAGGACGTTCATCTTCTGGTTTGGGTATATCACTGTTTGAGCGTAAGCGTTTGCTGATCTGCTGAGGAGTTTGTTTTTTCTGTCAGATTATGCTGCTCAAGAATTTGTTCCAAGGCAGAGGAAGTGATGAGTAATTTTCGGTTACATTATCCAGAGTTTTAGGTTTGTTCAGAGTCAAAATTGACTACAGAAGCTCTCGGCGTTAAAGGAGAGAGGGCGCCTGGTATCTCAAAAATGTTGTCAGTGACACTGATTATACTCAGAATCATGCATTATTTTAGCACGGATACACACACCTTAGTATGTGTCCTTCAGAAAAATCGTTACTTCCGTAGGTGACACATCTTCAGGCAGGTGATGTGTCACGTCCCCTGCTACAAGGTGGAGCGAGAGGAGATCTCAATACAAATTATATCTTGCTGGTTTGTTTATATACGGATTCTGTATTGATATTTTCAAAAATACAGTCGAAATAACGTCTGCACAATCAGATCAAAAAATCTGTTGAAGGATGTTTTTGCGTTAACCAGTTGTTGCTCCCCTACGAACGGCAACCTTCAAAAGTCGAAAATTGTGCGAGCTGGAGATTACTAGGGTATTACCTTTCAAGGTGCGATTCCTGGGACGAAAAACTCGTTTACTGCCTCCCATCGAACAGTATTATCTCAAAATAGTTATCTTTACCTCTGGCATATATCATTCAATAAGCTGTACATCTTGATTAGAGACATCACTTTATATTTTCATTATGGAGGAACGATCTTATCTTATACAAAAAAGTACAAAATTATCAAAAAAAAAAAGGTAAAATTCATAATAATTCAACACTCAACATGCATTACCTATATTTCAAGTGTTCCACCTTTCGTGATATACTCCTACATTAGTACTTTTTGTAGTGTATCATAATATGTCTACTCCGTGACTGTGAATTATTTCGTAAGAAAATCATTCTTTTCAACGAGGCAAATATATATATATATATATATCACCATAATGAAGGAGAGAGAATTGAAAATTTATATGTTTTTACCACTTATATTTGTAACTAACATTACTGCAGTTTCGTCCTATAAGGACATTTTCAAACCTATACATTGAACTGAAAATTATTGTTTACATTAGCTCTTATATAACACCGCTGCAGGTAATAATTGAGGTACTTAGCTTAATTGAGTACCTGAATTACGTTTGAATGTGACAATGTGCATATGCTAATTCGAAAATCAGTGAGTGAACTAGATCGATTTGACCATTTAACAGGTTGCACCCGCAATGTTTATGCTTATGAATTTCCAAGGATTCTAAATAATTGAGTTTGCAACTCTTCCTTGCATAGTACGAAATTTCCGTATCGTTTATATTCGGGAATTTGTGGTTGTATGCCGAAAAATGGTTTTAAAAGTCTGAAGGACCATGTTCAGCATACCGTTTTTGAAAATTTCGACCACATTGTCCCATATAAACACAATTACATTCCGGACACTTGAGCTCGGAAACTCCAAATTTCTCCAACTTGTCCACTTCATATTTGACATTAAAAAGGAAATCAGATAACGTGTCATGTGGTCTGAATGCCACTTCTACATTGTTTTTTCTGAAGGAACATCTTCTCTTAGAGTAAACCATTTCTTGATTTCTGATTGTTTGATCTGGGGTTATATCTGTAAGTGAATTTACGGCTTTGTTTTCTGACTAACTTCTGGACTGTATCTGCGTTGAAACCATTATTATGACCTATCTGTGTAATTATATCAATCTCCCTAGCTAGATTGTTAGCAGACAAAGACAGTGAGAATGCTCTTTGCAACATTGAATCGTAGGCTGCTAATCAATCACTGTCAGCATGGAAAATATCATTTGGGATGGTAATGTCTGTATAGTTACGTTTTCTGAAAAAAACAACAAATTACTTTTCGAACTTGCTATTTGCAGGACAGCAAATTAAAGTGATATTTCCTGAAATTAAACTCTGTATATGACGTCATTTCGTGATTTCTGTCACTGCAATTTACCCGTACACCACTGTCATTATCGATCCTGGGAACGGCCGATCCTCTCGCCAGCTGACGGCTACTGAGTAGCAGTGTCCGGTTTTGGATTCCTGGTGGGATGGGGATAGACCTTGCATGTCTTGAATTAGGGTTAATTGTTTATGAATGTGTTAATAATATTAATATCACATTTCACAACATGACTAATGGATAAGTTAGTGGATAATGCATGGGTCATTCCGTATCAGATTGTTTGGGTAGAATGAAGAGCTTCAGTGCACGCGATGTAATCGTGCAAATGTGGGAAAAGAGTTCACGAAAATGCTTCCATCAAACAGATTGTCTTTTTCGGCAACTCATGCTTCCTAGAAATAATGATAGTGGAAGTTACAAAATGAGTAACTGTATAAAAATATCTTTGAAATGAAGTCCCTTCTTAGAGGCCTCTAAAGAAGCCTTGTCGTTTGATGTCTTGCTCACAACTGCTTGATGAACATCGTGAGATATCAGTGATGTTTCAACGTTTATATGAAGGTAATAGACAGTGTTTCTTGATGAATTTCATTAGTACAGACACCAACGTACTGGACGGAACATTGGTGTAAAGGCTTTCCAATCAGTTTCGACGTGGAAAGCATTTACACCAAAATTCCTGTCGAAGGAGCACTCCAAATCATACAGAGAAAGCTTTCTGAAGACGTGGACCTGGAAGATTGGATGGACTTACCTATAGGAGTAATTATGAAATTACTACGATGCTGTGTACTAAACAGTTATTTCCAACTGAAGGACGAATTATTTACCACGTTTCGACGTGGAAAGCATTTACACCAAAATTCCTGTCGAAGGAGCACTCCAAATCATACAGAGAAAGCTTTCTGAAGACGTGGACCTGGAAGATTGGATGGACTTACCTATAGGAGTAATTATGAAATTACTACGATGCTGTGTACTAAACAGTTATTTCCAACTGAAGGACGAATTATTTACCACGTTTCGACGTGGAAAGCATTTACACCAAAATTCCTGTCGAAGGAGCACTCCAAATCATACAGAGAAAGCTTTCTGAAGACGAGGACCTGGAAGATTGGATGGACTTACCTATAGAAGTAATTATGAAATTACTACGATGCTGTGTACTAAACAGTTATTTCCAACTGAAGGACGAATTATTTACCACGTTTCGACGTGGAAAGCATTTACACCAAAATTCCTGTCGAAGAAGCACTCCAAATCATACAGAGAAAGCTTTCTGAAGACGAGGACCTGGAAGATTGGACGGACTTACCTATAGGAGTAATTATGAAATTACTACGATGCTGTGTACTAAACAGTTATTTCCAACTGAAGGACGAATTATTTACCACGTTTCGACGTGGAAAGCATTCACACCAAAATTCCTGTCGAAGGAGCACTCCAAATCATACAGAGAAAGCTTTCTGAAGACGAGGACCTGGAAGATTGGATGGACTTACCTATAGAAGTAATTATGAAATTACTACGATGCTGTGTACTAAACAGTTATTTCCAACTGAAGGACGAATCATTTACCACAAGATGAGAGATTGCCAATGGGATGGCCACTTCCACTAGTTATAGCCAACATATATATATGGAGTGATTTTAATCTCTGACCACAAAAAACCACGAGTCTGGTTGAGATACGTTGACGATACCTTCATTGTTTGGAACCATGGGAATACTGAACAAGACGCCTTTCTGAAACCCATCAACAGCGTACTTTCACGATGGAGAAGGAAGTCCACAACGAATTGCCATTCTGAGACGTATTGGTGAAGAGGACCGACACTAAGTAGGAAACATCTGTACACTGAAAACCCACTCACACGGGACAGTATCTGAACCACGAATTCAACCACCATCAATCGACTAAAAGAGGAATCATCAAGAATATATCAGACCGTGCCTTAGGGCTCTGCAATACGAAGGAAGATCTCGAGAAGAAACTCGACAACATCAAAAATTATCTTCAAAGGAAAGGCTACTCCAAAGTGATAATGGAACAGAATTTGGCTAAAAATTAACAAGAGCCTCACAAGGAAGAGAAGCCGTCATAATCAGTGCTTGCACTTCCCTACATCAGAGGATTTTCGAAAAGGATAAGAAGAATTGGGTCCGAGTACAACATCGGAACCTGCTTTAAATCCGGAAACACCATCCGTTGCAGCCTCACGGAAACCAGGTCACCAAACGCGAATTGCGATTCTGAAAATTGCATTTACCGGATACCCTGTGAGTGCAGAGAATCCTATATCGGTTAGACTAAGAGGCCATTGAATGTTCGCGTAGCCGAGCACAAGAAACACACAGAGAGGAAGGAAACCAGCAAATCAGGAATAGCAGAGCATGTTTGGCCCATAAACATAACATTGAGGGGTCCCTAGCTGAGATCATACATAGGGAGGAACACTAGTTTAGGAGGAAATTCAAAGATGCAGCGTACACGTTGTCTAAAAATGTATTCAGCCAAGCTAGCGTTTACAGATACGCAACATACGGAAACCCATAATCAAGCGGAAAATGGCCAACTTTCGGAAAACGGTCATCTCCCGCTAAACCGGTGAAGTGGTAAGAGGATTTCAAGTGAAAGTACTCTGCATCAGGCACACTAATTGAGGGAGTAAACCGTACATTTTCTATCAAACGCAACTGATCATGAGAAGTGAGCTACTGTAACAGATTCATGCATGATAATTTTAGCATACACCACAATTGAACCAAATAGTCTGAAAGGATCAAATAATTTTGCAATTTGTGACACAACAGTTCTTTTGCTGAAGCTGTCCTGACCTCAATTATTCACTGAGTTGAAGAAATAATCCTCGAAGGAATTCCATCGAATGCCTAGAGTTTTCAATGATGAATCTGGATCCATGGATATATGAGAACAGTTTGAATGCTCATGATTTTCGAAAAGCAATTCCAGATACCTGGATGCCCATTTTCTAGTGGGCATCCAATCATCTGGCTCTACCTCTCGGTAGAATAGCAATCAGCTGATTGCGTGAAGCAATAGCTTCAGTAACTGTTTTTGCACCAGAAAGAACATCATCGACATAGAAATCTTAGTTGAATTATTCGAGCAACTAGAGGAAACTATTCTCCCTCTTCTTTGGCTAGCCTAAATAATGGTTTGATAGCCAAGTACGAAGCTAACGTGGTACCATATGTAACTATATAGAGTTCATTCATTTGAATTGGATCGAAAGGTTTTTCGCGAAACAATATTTTTCAGTAGTACATTTTTTCAGCATCTGCTGTGAGAACAATAATATGAGCAAACAGTTCTGTTTTCCATATTCAAGTACTATCAAATGAAATATCATTATCCGTAATTATTTGTGTATTTTTTCGTTGATTGAAAAGAGAGCATATGTATCAGCAGTGTGCTACGTACATTCTGTTTTCTGTCGACAGTTGGTTAGTGTTGTCGGCAACATGTTCAACGGTTCACCTATTATTTTCATTTTCAGATATTTTCCATTTGATCATCGTTTTCGTTTCAAAGAAATACATTATTTCTATTTCTATTCAAAATTCAGCAAATAATAGCAATAACAATAGCGGGTTGGGCTAGAGTAATATTGTTTGTTTTCAGCTCTGGCTAAGAAAATTTAAAACAATATGAAAGTGAACATTTTTCTTCAACATACGTGTTAAATTCATCTCAATTTTGATAGAAAAATAAATGAAAAAATCTACCAGAATGGATGAAAAAGTTGCAACTACAATGCAAAAAGTGGCATTATGATTATATATTTGATGAGCAATATACTGCATATCCGACATCAGAGAAGCAAGTAAAATAATTCAAAATACCGACTCAGATATGAACTGACTAAAAATTTCAATATCTTGAAAAAATACCAACGCACTATAAATACCTATAATTAACTGAATACCAACTTTCACATTAGAAAAAAAGATCAACAGAGAGACAGAATTCAATTAGATTTCCAAGACCTAAATCCATTAATTTCAAAGCATTCCAAAATATTGAGTTTCAAACCTGTCTCTTCCAAATGTTTGAAATTGGTCTTCATACTCAAAAAATAAATCCACGTTCTTTTATTTTTGCACGCTTTATATTAGCTGTATGTATGTTTGTTTGTAATATCTATATTGTTGCTTGATCTATTTGTGAGCAGATGGCGCAGTACGTAACCTCCTTGATATATCGAAATTATTGCTTGATCTATTCGCCGGCAGATGGCGTGGTACGTAAGCTCCTTGATATAATTCGAACTCACTTCTTTTGAAAAAAGTATTTTTTTATTAACACGCGCGCCGGCTGCCTTATTTGTAACTCTCCATTGCGCGCCTGCTGCCTTAGGCTTGGTAGCTGATTTTCAGGCTCCCTCTCCGGAATCGGAAAATATAAACGGTAATTTTTGTAAACAATATACTGCTGATTGATACCATAGTTTAAAAAACTAACAAGCTTTTAAAGAACATCGAACTAAAAAATATTAGTATTTTTTGTTCGTTATGCTAATTTTCATAGAAAATAAATTATCCGAACCTCAATTGAAAACTAATATTATAGATTTAACGAAAAAAATAAAAGAAATATCAATAATAAACAAACAATTAAAAAATGAAAATAATGAGCAATTACGACGAAATATGAAAAAAGATTTCACAATAACCTATTTCACCTAGCTACTCAGCAGTACCATGGTTTTATTTGATTATCAGGATCGTCATAAGAACGATAATTCAGCTCATTATCATCGAATTAACAAAACTCTCAGGAATATCTAGATGAGTTGAATTTCAGAAAGTTAAATGAACACTGGTCATAAAAAATTGCTACTGAAACAACAGATCCGTATTTGAATTTTTGATATTGGAAATTGGCCAATTCGCACATCACCCTGTAGAAAAGTGAGAGAAATATTTCGATAGCAATTCATATCTCTGTGAACATAGAAGATATAGCAAAAANTTCGTGAACTTTTATAGTACTACTCATCGCTAAAAGAGGAACAACTTTGTCTGCGCGTTTGAATTCAATATCATTGAATGTTAGTCCTGTTATTTTCGCCATAGAGGCAAGTCCAACTTCACGAGCTTTATAACAGTTTATTTCATCATCACCAAAGACACCACTTGCAATAGGTATAATTTTGTTTACCTCTGGAAAAAAGTCATGTATTGAGAGCCACTCTAAAAGTTTTCGGATGTCTTTATATTGATACATTTTTTGCAGATAATTTCATGGTCTACAATTTTTATCTGAGGTTATTTTATGATATAACTTACCGTTTTCCTGAATATCGGGAAAAACCAATTTTTTTCGAGATTTTGGACCTTTGACCTCGATTAATTTTTTTCAAGGCATCGCAATCATTCGAAATGTTGAAATCTCATTTTCAACTATGTTTTGAACAATTACACGTATTTGCACCCTGTGGTAAATTTATGTACCTTCACTCTTATTTTTTAGTCTAATTTGACCGGACTATATTTATTTGTTGGTAGGTTCTTCAGATTTGACAAATATGAAATTTTGGCAAGACCACAACTCAATTGAAAAACTCCTAATCTATCCAACAGTAAAGGTTTGTCTTTATTGTTTTCAATAAGATTGCTCAAGACAGTATTTGCCGTATTTGTTAATTTCATTCACCCATGAATTAAATTCACCACTCAAATGGAAATGAGTAATTCAACTTCAAAACTTTACACACCTCAGCAACTTTTGATGCTTTATAAAACTCAGATCAGACCTCCTTTGGAGTATTGTTCTCATGTATGGGGCTCCGCCCCTAAGCATATCCTGAAGCTGCTGGATTCCATCCAGAAAGGAGACCAATAAGCCTGATTGGAGACGTGAACATTACTTGCAACCTTGATAGTCAGGAACATCGAAGGCAGCCTATACAGCACCAGATATTCATGGAATATTTCCTGTATGTCATAAAACGAACGTATATATTCCAAATATTTACAGAATATTCTTGGAATATATGCATGCCTTCAGAATATTCAAATTGTAATTTCTTTTCTGTTGTATGTTTTTCAAACAACTGTATTTGTTTCGAACTGTATAAGTAATCAATGAAAGAACATGTTTATGTTAATTTTGTGTATGCTATATGTTTCATTTTCATAAAGAATGTTTGAAGTACTGACTGAACAGGAAAAATAGTTTTTTGTATAATTTAATGTTCATATAAAAGTGGTTGTTTCGAAAGTTATTTTGCTTTTGTGTAATTCAATATTGATTATGAAAGTACTTGTTTCGAGAGGGCATTTTCTTCCAGTTTTTATCTGAATGTTACTCGTTGACATCATCTCCACATCTTTGTGATGAGTTAATTTTGAAATTAATTGCCATCTGTCTTTCTTTCTTTGAAAGATTCACACCATTTTTCGTATGAAGATGGATAAGTAGAAAACCAAAACCTTCCATTCAGGTATTTCAGGTTCTATTCGACCACAGCCCACTAGTTCAGATTTTGTTTTCGTCAATTTTGTTGGTAATCACTTCAAATGTCTTTGCTGGGCAGAATTATACACACATTACACACAAAATCGTGAAATTATGTATGTATGTATATATAATAGGGAGGGTCAGTATTTACCCACAGCACTTAGGCGATATGTGATCCATTGTACATCCTCCCGAGGAGTTGTCCTCCTAGGTCCGTAAGGTAAAGCGCCGCCTCATAGACCCACGACAGGCCGATGGGATGCGTTCCCGCTCGTGTTGGAAGGTATCTCTCTGCCCAATAGAGCCTCATTTCAGCATTCATTTTAAAACTTCCCGCTTCCTGCCGAGGCTTACGCGAGATTTCACGTGGTGTTGCGGTTTCAGTACCTCGTATCTGAATAAAGTAGATGGGTGTTGCAAGTTTATCACTAGCCCCCTGGAAAAAAGTTCATGGAATATCCAGGCAAGTGAATTCTGATATCTGTATCTGTCACTGTTCGTGCAAATACGAAACACCTTTTACTGCATCGTCTCGAGCCTCCGCAAAGGAGTCTTCTTGAGGCTACAAAATATGGTACCGGCCTACAACATAGCGGGTCTGATTGTTCGTAAATTCGCTACTTGTTGTCAACAACGCGAAATATCGCACGCTCCTCTGCTCGTCAACGCAGTTACCCTTGACTCGTAACTTCCCGAAGATCTTGACGTTAGTAAATTTCTTCGATAAGTTGAAGAGGTCTGTTTTGTTAGGGTTAACATCGATTTTATTACGCCCGAAATATGTCGAGGTGGATCTGAAGCTGTTGCTTCGCCACCTCGCTCGAAAACGAATGCGTGTATATCGCAGTGTCATCTGCGTATATACCAACATTCATTCCCGAGAACATAGAAAAGTCGTGCGTGCACAGAGAGTACCAATTCCTTGACATAGAAGCCTCCCAGATATTGAAAATAAAAATATTCCAAATGACATCTATAAACATCGACAGAAGTCTCATCATCTGTTTTATACCTGGAATTATTGCGTGAGTTATAACAATCAGATAGTTANATTATTATTTATAAAAATTTATTTACAGCTATCTAAGCGATTTATATTGGATAATCCTGAACTATTTATTGCTATGTGGGAGGTTGGGGATTTGTCTGTGTCCTATAGATACTTCCACTGGTTATTCCTATCAAAACTGAACCAAATATTGATAATTTGCTGTCAATTCATCAACAGGTACGAGTGCATCCCTCTTATTGAAATTATGATTATTTTGTGATGAAATAAGTGATACATCATTGGTTCCTTATGCTGTGAGTAAAGTTTGATGGAATCACTTTTTTGATTGATCAACTTCACTTTTTCGATATCCATTCTTCGTCTCAATTGGAGGTTAAAATTCGAATTTCGAAGGCCAACTGGAAATGGTCTTCCGTTAAATTCATAATGAGTTGGTTAGTTCCCTTTGATCGTGGGGTTTCGATTTCCTACTTCTGAATGCAATTTTCATAAACAATAATAAGTTTTTGCGTCGTCAGTTTTGCGACAATTTGTTTTTTCATGAATATATATCCCAGGCTTTCAGTAATAGGTGCATGCAAGTTTTGTAGTATTTCGCTCTGACAAACAGTGATAATAGGAGAGTTATGCGTCAGGTCTGGCATAAATCTAGTTGGCTCCGTGAGTGTTATTACGGAAAGTCACGCGAATCCTTTTCGAGCGCACTTTTTAGCCATATTAGCCACATGGGTGGAGGAAATCTAGTTATGCGGAGATTGCTTTTCTATATATAAATACTGTTCATCGTGATATGGTTGTGATTTTCTCAGAAAAATAGGTAATTACCTTAAAATACTGATCAAAATAATATTTATTTTAGAATACACTTAGCCTCTTCCTAATCAAGATTCTGAAAGTGGCATCTATCTTTCATAGAAGTTATTTCTTGAAGGGCAGATATCAGTGGAAAATATCTGAAAAAAAGTGAGCAAAATAGGCATCATTTTTTCAATTTACACGCCAAAAATTCAAAATGAATTTTGAGCAGATGAGATTCATAATATTGGTGGAAACTTGATTACCCAGAAGTACAGAGTTCATTTCCAAATTTAACTCATGGTTTGGAGTGAAAATACTCGTTTTCAGTTCTTCACCAGCAATGTTTGAATCTTTCACGCTATTCAAATATTCGATACAATTCGTGTGAATTGTTATTCAAACTTTCCATAAGATTGGAACACGTGTTTCACCTGAATTCCATGTAAATAGAGGAAGGTAATTGTTACAGCCNAAAAATCTCCAACCTTTCTTCGATGTTCCAGACTCGAAGTTGCAAGTGATGTTCGCGTCTACTATCAGGCGGATACTCTTTTCTGGATGGAATGCAACAGCTTCAGGGAATGGTTAGGGGCGGAGCTCCATACATGAGAACAATAATCCGAAAAAGGTCTGATCAGAGCTTCACGAAGCATCAAAAGTTGCTGAGGTGTATACAGTTTTCTAGCTTGGAACAGAGTTTCGAACTTTTGAGGAGCGGCTTTTGCAATTCCAGCAACATGATTGCAACACAGCAGTTATGAACCGTACATAACGAGTTATGATTAGTGATTAGATTCATAAATCTACTGAAGCTCTATTCGCCTTTTCAATTTAACAGATGAACTAATAATCTGTTCACCACTATTCGAACTCAATTATATTATTTCAACAGCTCCACAACAAAATATTGAAATTGTAAACTGATAACTTTTTTATGATTATGATAATGATAGCTGACAAAAGACGAACATAGGTAACTTGATAAAAAGCGTTGTATAGTCATGCTGCTGTGATTACGGAATTATTGAAGATATCCATTAAAATCATTCGTTTCGTATAAAATACATGCCGGGAAGAATATGGTAGAAGAAATTCGGTATATCCCTTGAAATATCCTAAACTGCAACACGCTCGCTTTTGCTCAAATATTTTGTTGTAAGAAAATATGTTCCAGAATAATGACGCTGAAAGAAGTTTCAAAATCAAAATGTTTTTTGGGAACCTCAACAATATTGTTACAAGTGACGAAACATAGATATATTCTTATGAAACGGAAAATGAACATTAGTCTCGAAGCACTTCCAAGAACGCTTGATTTTTTTTGACTCCACTGGACATATCCTCACCATTCATGCGGGAGATCTGAAAATATTTTAATGTGAAATATACATGGAAGTAATCTGAATTGTCGCATCATTCATCATCAAAACGACTGTATTCTCGTGGTTTACTGACCAACAACTTCGTTTGTTTTTCTTTGTCAAACAAAAATACATAGATAACTATTTTCATCATCTCAACGAGATTTTGAAGCATTTCAAAACTATGTTTTTGAGTAAATTGAAAAGGATTTATCTCTAGGAGACATTCATTTTTGGGAATCAAATGTTTTAAGGCTTTCTACTTCTCCGTGTTGATGAAAAATTTGGTAATCTTCTTAAGAAAGGAAAAATCAATTACTTCCAAAAATGGTTCATGTGGTTCATCCAAAGAAATAACTTGCCTTGTCGAAACAACTACTTCCATATACGCGAAAAGAAAAATACATTTCAAATAATTACTTTTATATGAACATTCAATCATACAAAAAACAATATTCAGTTTGTACTTCATACATTCGTTATGGTATTCATTCAGATAGCATTAGCAGGATTGCTACACAATATCGTATATGGAAGGAGTGAAATTTCACTTACATGTCATCCTACATGGCGGACAGTGATGTTTCGGAATAAAATACTTGTTTAATGAAGGAAATGATTCCACTGAAGAAGAGAAATTCAGTGCTACAAAACGATGATTTCTTCTAAGGAAGAGCCAGTGCGCAGTAACATGGTTACTAGGATATCCTGATTTGATTAATACAAAAAATGCAAAGCAAGGAGAAAAGAAAAGGCAAAAACTAATAAAATTTGTATATACATGTAAAAGTTCCATGAAAAATATAATTATCGATTCAAGGTAAAATTGATTTTCACTCAATACAATTCACAATGTACACATCTAAAAAAAAGGTTCTGAAATCTACATACCCATACATATCAGATTCGAAATTAAAGTAATAGACAGTTTACAGGGATTTATCAGGCGATGAATATCAATTTTGAGGTGTATCAAACAAGAACTTCTTAGTGGTGATTTTGAAAGAATATAATGTATTTTTGTATTATATGTCGTCTGGGAGATGATCAAAAAGTATTGGCGAAACGTAGATGAAGCTTCTCCCACTTCTCCCTCACACATTTTTTTTATTTTCAGTCTTGTTTCATATATATGGTCAATTAATGATGAAGAGTGTTCTTGTTGAAATATTCGCGTAACGGTTCTTAGAAAATAGAGTTGACGTACATCCAAAATTTTACATTCCAATAACGGAGAATCTGACGAATAGTGTTGAAGCTTGCCAGATATAATCTTCAAAATTATTTTCTGAGCATTTTCTGAGAGTATGGTACGCGGAAGCAGAACCTAATTTCACTATTCCATTAGATAATTGGGATGCAACAAGTGCTTGATATATTATCTTCTAGTGAAATTCACCTAGAAATATTTTTAAGTTTTTAAATTTTGACAACGAGCCTTCAGACATTGTACTGCCTGTAAAAGGTTGGTTGGGTAACAGGATCAATTTGTCTGATCAATTTTTACTGTCTATTGGATGTGTCTGTTCCATCTCAGGTAAAGAAAAAAACCAAGATTTTGAGACGTTGATGATGGGATTTTGTAATTGAATGCGCCAAATCCTGTTCTAATGTTTCCTTCAAGTCTTTCCATATTTTCGATTCATATAAATAATAACGATATCGTCAGTGAAGCTGCACATGGTGCCAAAACTGTTCAAGGTGAGTATTTTGTTTATGTAAGTAATGGAAAGTATGGTTCTCAATACTGCCCTTTGTGGTACTCCATAGTTTTTTTATGGCTTAGGTTTTCGTTTACTTCCACGTATCGTTCTCTGTTTTTCAAATAACACTTCATTAGGTGATTTGCTGTGCCTCTGAACCCCGAATCAAAAACTATGTTCAGCAGTTCAGAATGAACCACGGTATCAAATGTTTTAGCGAGATCCAGAAACACATCCAATGAAGGTTTATCATTTCCTAAACTGTAATTGATATTGAAAATGACCAGCAGAATAGCATCCTGAGTTGACAGCCCCGTTCTAAAGTCGAACTGATTTTTAGATAATAATTTATTTTTGTTTGAAAAACCTACGATTCTAGCTTTATTCACTTTTTCGAATATTTCTGCCATATTATAGTGATAGGGCGATAACTTAAGACTTCATTTCTATCACCCTTTCATACATTGGCCTGATGATTCCCACTTGGAAAGCTTTAGGGAATATTTCTTTTTCTAAAATTTCATTCGCAAGTGTTCTGATAGTTTCTGCTATTCGATATTTGACATAGTGCATTGTTTCAGCAGATATTCCTTTCATACCAGGGGCTTTCTTTTTTCTTCAAGGTCATGATAATACTTTTTACTCTTACTTACTTACTTACTCTCAATCATAACATAGGTTAAGTTAGGTTAGGTTAGGTCCAAAGTGAGTTGGTCTATTCGACCCTCCACCACAACCCGCAAGGGTTTATTGTGGCTCACACCTATTCACACTCGACCAAATAAACCCAGTTTCTAAACGAAGCCGATCAGTTTGTATGGTGAGTGGTCTTTCAGGTCACATGGTAAGAGTACGGCTCTGCCGAACTCCAAACACCTAATTTGGTCCCCAGCGAGGCAGGCACAAAGTATATGCTCTGCTGTTTCATCGTTAATGAGGTAGTCGAATAGACAAGGTGCAAGATTCCCACCTTGATACCCGCGACAACGTTTCCATAAGAGGGCAGGGCTTTTTCGTCTCTGGTTTTTGGTGAATCATTAGTTGAGCGCAAACGTTTGCTAACTTGCTTATGGGGGGTTTTCACTCCACTTGAGACAGATTCTGCGTACGCCGCTCAAGAATTTGGTGCAAGGTGGTTTCATAAGGTACCCCGCTCTTGAGGAGACGAGTAAGTCGTTTCCTGGCTGTACCACCAAATCTTTTTTTTAGGTTCAGTTATTGGATCAGGAGTTGTAGAGTTGAGAAGCTCTCGCTCCTAATCTTTATTCACATCTCCTCTGGAGACTCAGCGTCAGAAAAAGTTTTTCAGTTTACTCTGTCCATAAGAGTCCTACGAGTAGCCAGGGAAAGAAGGTCAATCACGGCAGAGCCCCGCATTGCCGTGATAATGCAATGCTACGACGAGAGAGCGCCCGGTATTTCGAAGGTTCCGTAGAGACAGCTGATAGGCTGAGTATCATTCATCCACTCGGCACGGATTCACACACCTTAGGATTAAGCTATCGTTGGGATGCTATTCAGTTAGGGAGTAACAGAACCACAAGTGATTCTGTCATTCCCGTATCCAGCGTGGCTACGTGGAAGCAGGCATCCGTTGAAATATGCAAGTGAAATATAGCAGGTAACCGTTTGGAAGATGAATGATAAAAGTATGGAATTCAGAACACACTGCGCTATCTTATTTCATTTTTAATTTTCTGTTTCTTATGATTTATGATGGTGTGAAATGCTTTAAATGCTGCAAATTTGAATAAAAGTCAGTTTGGAATGCTTTCTAGATGTGCAATGGAATAAATATCTTCAAAGCGGGAACGAAATGTATAAATTTCTAGGTTGAAAGTTCAATGCAGCGGTAGAAATGGAGGTACATAGAGGCGAAAACATTTGAATAACGAAGACTATCATTACAACAATTGCAGATATTACGCCAAAATATTATTAAACTCATTCAAACTGAATTTTGGGCTCCTTCTGACGCATCTTCTACGAGATTTGCCTCAGTTCATGATTCTTGTGATTTAATAACTTATCAGAGGTATTAAACTGCAATTCGATAAAATTTTTCATCTTCGACAAATTCTATTTGCTGTTTTGAAATCAATCTATTGGAATGATATAAAAAAAATTGAAAGTTGTGTGATATCAGTTGTCATATGGTTATGTTTATTCGTTCACAACTGGAAAACTGAGGTGAATATCGACATGAAATCAATGAATGGGGGAGAGGGGCGCATCTGCATGAGGGGAAATTGGTATAGTAGATACCTTTAATTGCTACGCGAATTGCAGTCGACAATTATTCAGTCTTTGAGATTTCACCCAATCTGAAATCCTTAAAAGTTTGAGATTCCAACAAAAATAATAATCTTTCTAGAATGTGTAATATCCTGAACTTGTGACAATGAATTTCGGTAAAATGCTAAGTAGGAAAACCGTTGATTATCTTGGAGAATCAGAAGTGTCGTTGATATGGTTCTTTGAAGTCGAGTGGAGAAGTGGTTTGGTGTTGCTATTCCAGAAATTGTCATTCGAAAATATATACTTTGGAAGACGAATCGACATTTTCGTGAAGGCGGAAAAAATCCTCAAACGGCAAAAGATAAGCAATTCATTAACATAAAAAGCAAAAGAAGAACTACAATCCAGAACTGATTCATATAGATATTCAATAAATAACAAACGACTGCGTTGGATACATTATCATCGAAAGGCATCCAGTGCATCTAAAACAACATCTACCAAAACTACCGTCTTATATTGTAGGTTAGGTTAGATCCAAACTGAGTTGGTCTATTCGACCCTCCACCGTAATCCGCAAGAATTTCTTGTGGCTCACACCTATTTACACTCGACTAAATAAACTCAGCTTCCTAAAGAAGCCAATCAGTTTGTATGGTGAGTAGACTTTTAGGTCAGATGGTTGGAGTACGGCTCTGCCGAATTATAAAAACCTGATTTGGTTTCCAGTAGGGCATTCACAAAGTATGTGATCTGCTGTTCCAGAGCACATACTTTGGGCCTTGAATATTGAAGGTACTCGAGGGTATTTGAATAATATCACTTCAAAGACATCTTGAAATGAAAAAGTCGTATTTGTTAATGAAATCGAATCAGAAATTCTGTTATTTTTATGCAACACCAGCGTACAATTCATATTTTCAAGGACACCGCTCTCAGAGCGGTGCGTGTACGAAAGTAGCTATTCATATTAGATTTGAATCGCTGGAGAATAAATCTATTTGGGAAAACGTTCTCAGGAAGTTTATTCCACATAAACGCTGTTCTCCAAATGGAAGCGTTTTTGAACAGCGAAGTCAAAGTTCACTGAGTTGAACCTCGTAACGATGAGCATCCACAGTTCGTCGCGTATTTCTGATAGGGACCCCTCTTGCTGGAATCAAATGTACCAAGTCACTAGAACACTTCTCGTGAAAATGTCTATAGAAGAGAGACAATTTTACAACCTTTTTTCGATGTTCCAAGCTATCAAGGTTGCACGTGATGTTCGCGTCTCCAATCAGGCGAATGGCTCTTTTCTGGATGGAATCCAGCAACTTTAGGGTATGCTTGGAGACGGAGCTCCATACATAGGAGCAATACTCCAAAAAAGGTCTGATCTGAGCTTTATAAAGCATCAAAAGTTTCTGAGATGTGTACAGTCTTATGGTTCGGAACACTTTTCCAAGCTTTTGAAAAGCAGCCTTTGCAATTCCAGCGACGTGATTGTGCCAAGACGTATTGGTGTCCATTTTAAGCTCCAACAAATCCATCGAAGTATTAAGCATAATTGTTTGACCTGATATTCGGTTCGAAGAAAACCGATGCCTGGGTTATTGTGGGATTGAATTAAACCTGGTTACTTTTACTCCAATTCAAAATCACTTCTAGCTCCTTATTAAGATATGCAACTTCCTGCTGACGGTGAAGATGTGCCTCCATAGCCGATGTCCTGGAATATAAATATAATGACGAGATAAGTGTGTTGTCGACAGCAAAGCAATATATTGTATGTGCAAAGTATATACGAGTATTATATCAATGAAACGTTCAGCTTCTTGTTTGTTAAATATGATTTATAAAACCTTCAAATTATTAAAGTACCTGTGTCGAGATTTCGGGAATGATTTGACAACAAGAATTACAGCGATAGATTTCGATAAGGTACCATATTCTATCGACAAGCAAGTTTTCCAGATGATTAAACTGTTGGATGTAAGTTTCATTTGGCTTAGGCTTGGTCAGTTATACTCAGATCAGTATTTACAACTATTTGAACTATACTTTATATCAACGTGGTGTGCAGAATTCACAACTTCTTTTTGAATTTAGAGGAAAAACAGAACTAGAACAAGGTTTTGCTCATCATTTAGTTTATTGTTTTACCTCCTTTCGAAGTTGGAGATATTTCGTCTGAATTTTGATGCCTCACATGCATCTGTGGCACTTCCAAACAGGTGCCTAACATTTGGCTTACGTCTGTCGAGTTCGAAATGTCAAATAAAACAAAAAATGACGAATCGTATAATCGTCAAATATTTTGAGGTTTGAGTGTTCCTCAATATGCCCTTGAGGGTGTTCAAAATTTTCACTCATTATGTTACCATCTGCACGAAACTGTGAGTTGTTTAGGTGACTTCATCGCACTTGTTCTCTGTGGTGTAAATTTTGATTGGTTTTCATTGTGATATGTCTGATAGCGCAAAAACGTATGATAGCGAAAAGGTCGAAGACGATATTTGAATGGACTCGAAAAAAGCCAACAGTGAAAACACCCTAGTTAGCCGTTATCACTGGAAGGCTGCAGAAGTACAGGCTCCTAAACCCAATCCAGGTTGAAGTAACCTATGACTGAAAGGGTCCAATTATTAGTGAAAAGACGACGTGTGCTTTGGGATCATGTATTGCCCGAATAGAAAGCACAAGCCGATAGACACGGTTTGGAAAGAACTTGCTAACGAGTTCATTGAAGGATTCGTTTAAAACGATGTCATAGTGAATTTAATGAATCTTTGCATCACTTTTCACGCCAACCTGGCAAAATAACGTATGAAAAAATCAACCTGAGGTCCAAACGAATTGCATAAAGTAGTTTTTCATTGGAATATTGATTCTAGAATATACCAAAATGGATCAGTTGGCGGAACAGTGACTTTGACTTTGATGATGAAAAATTTTCAGGAGAATAATTCGGATGGAAGCCATAACACAATAACGGTGTAAAAGCGCATCCTGTACTCAGAAAACGATTTTTTCATTGATGAATGATATGTCGATGATATTCTGCCAAATAACTTGTCTTCATGGACAGATCAAACGACTAATCGGATAATTGTTAGACTTGGAAATGACATGCCAACAAACCCCACAAATTCTATTGTCACTATTCTATTGTCACACAGAACGAAGCGGCATTTGTCATTTTGAGACAAAAATACCAAATTGTTTGATAAGCAAGTACTCAACATTTTGGGTTTGTAGCATTCCTGGCATTTTGGACATATGCCACACATTTCTCACGTTTTTTGTGACGTAATGCGAAAAACTATTTCTTTTCTGTAAAATCAATTTTGGGCTCTGATAGTAAATTTGATATATCTGTTTAAAATCTGTTTTTCAGTTAACCAGCTGCCGCACCCCTACGAACGACAACCCTCAGAAGACCAACACGGCAGTCAATTCGAGTGAGTGAACAAAGCACCCACGTCGAACCGCCTGGCTACCGACCGACTAAAATTAATTTTATCAGAGTACTTACGGAAAAAGTAGTTGACGAAATGAAGAATTATATCTTTTTTTGAATGGGGATTTCAAGTAAAGGAGTAGTTAATGAATATTACTGGAGTTTTATCCCAACAGACACCTCCGCTATGGTATAAATGAGGACAACATTGTATGTATATCTAATTTGATCGTCCTCTTGCAGGTCATCACTTGGTAACTGAAGCACATGTCGAGGTGTTCAAAATAGCGGTTTGGTGTTGGGATAAAACTTCAGTAATATTATTACTACACCAAAAGTTTCAAATAGTGCATCACAAAAAAAGAGGTAGGTATAGGTGGTTGAATAGTTGTACTCTACTTAATTCATGTACTCTACACAATTCAATCTCAAATATTGACAGTTACATATTTTTCAAATGATATTATTTCAAACCCTACTTTCTCAACTCTTATTTCATAATGGTGACGTGAGCAGGTCGCACTTCAGTGGAAGAGTTTTAGTGAACATTTCACAAGAACTGAGTTTCAATAACTGATTATATGTATTTACTTGATGTCATTGGGTGAATCAGTAGATTATAGAGTGAATATAAAAACAAATCGTGTTCCCACACTTGAACTGCAACATTTTTCTCAAAAATCATTTCACTAACCAAGTTGGCGTCATCTCCTAATGACTTATCAGTATTTCCCAACAGTTTACAAATGTCAATTTTGTTGCATATCAAGGATAATTGAATTGTGGTTCGGGATCGAACATATTTTTATTGATCAATATATCATTATCGAATAACAACTTATATTTAGATAGATATATAGATAATATGAAACCTGCCCTGAATATTTGTAGATTTCAATCAATATGAGTTTTTTTATTTATTTCACGAAAAAGAGAAATTGGGGAATTTTTGTTGATGATCACGATTTTCGACACAATTTTTCCCTGACATTCACTGAAACGGGCGTCGAAAATAAAATATAGGCCTCAATTTGAATATCGCTTCTTTTTATCTTTTCCCGTTCTATATCATATCGGAACACGCCATCATGAGACGGCATTATGAATAAACTAAATTGATTAAAAGCCGTTCCATCACGAATGATTATTTTTCCTCACGCACACCTGATATCTCCAATGATAATGGGCCAGGATAAATCAACACATTTAGAGATAGTCCAGGAATAAATGTTCTTGAACTAGATCAAGGTATTTGTTTTTTGTAACTATGTTATATCTACGTTCTGAGAGAATTTTTGTAAGCATTTGCTTAAATGTGATACAACCTTATTGAAATAGTGAGAAAGTTATATTCGAGCCACATTTTGTCAATTGGATCAGGAAATTATCGTAACTCTCAGCAATACAGTCAACCAGAATATTTTTTATTGTTAGATAAAGTACTTGTTCCATATGGATATCTGAAAATGAAGCCCGATATCTAGAACTAATAACATGCCATTCGAAAAACTAATCTTTCGAAACTAATCTTCGAACATGAATATCTACAGTAAATCACTCTCAAACCAGTTAGGTGCCTAGTGATAAGATACTTGAATGATATCAAGATTCCAAAATTTGTATTTAACGGCTACCCTTTGAGTGTGGCAAATCCTATATCTGTGAGACCTAGAAGCCATTGAAGGTTTGCATTGCCGAGTACAAGAAAAAGACATAGCGTAAAAAAACTAGCAAATCGGAAATAGCAGAGCATATGTTTAGGCTCATCAACATAAAATCAAGTGGTCCCAAGCTGAGATGATCAATCCACAGAAAATAACAGTGGTTTAACTAGAAGTTCAAAGAAGCTGCATATATGTTTTCCAACGACGCATTTAGCCAAGCTAGCGTGAAGACAGATATGGAAACCTGTAATCAAGCGGAAATTGGTCAACTCCCAGCAAACGGTCAACTCCCGCCAAATGGTCGAATGACCTATGAATATTCATCTCTCGGGGAAATAGTCTAGTCATCATCCGAAGAGAATTGTGGATACTAACAATCAAAACGCCGTGGAGTAACTTGGTTTGAATTCTTTTTTTAATTTCCAACTTATACCTAATGTATTTTTGATTTTTTGGTCATTTTCATTTCATTTTTCTTTTACTCTGTAGTCATTTCCATATTGTATCTTGATTTTTGCATTCGTATTTTCATTTCAGTTGGTATTGCTTGATATAATTGTAATGCAGCTAGATAATTCAAATTTGGAAGTCTAAACTGATAAAATTCAGTATCGAAGATACTGTTCAATTATTTCTGTTGTCTGAATTGCTGCCAATGGAAAATAGAAAAAAGAATAATGAAATCGTTTTAGATTTTTCAGATATTAATGTTGTTTATTATGGTTTCCACATTTTTTGTATGAAGATGAAGCAGTAGAAAGCTAAAAACTATGTTACATTCATATGAGTGTTTCAATGAAAAAAATATCATTCTAATATTATAAATCATTTTTATAATACCTTCACCGTCTCTGTTCACAAAAATATACAGCGTGACTCACGGTCGATGGTAGGTTAGATGTTTCTGGAAAACGCAAAGCATGATTTTTCTGAAAATTTCACCTCTCACATTTCCTTACCTGTTCTATCGATCTAAAATATTT